>CACVCL010028337.1:0-106952 GCA_902729485.2 Mus minutoides
AGAAGCAAGGGAAGTCAGCCAGAGAAATCATCAAGGGAAGGGCTTTACAAGAAGAGGAGCCCAGCGGTGGTGGCCCACGCCTTTAATCCCAGCACTTGGGAGGCAGAGGCAGGTGAATTTCTGAGTTCGAGGCCAGCCAGAAATGAGTTCTACAGAATGAGTTCCAAGACAGCCAGGGCTATACAGAGAAACCCTGTCTAAAAAAAAAAAAAAAAAAAAGGAAGGAAGGAAGGAAAGAAAGAAAGAAAGAAAGAAAGAAAGAAAGAAAGAACAAGAGAGAGAGAGAGAGAGAGAGAGAGAGGTGCCCCTTCAATACTCAGGAGGCAGAGGTAAGCAGATCTCTGGGTTTGAGGCCAGCCTGATTTCCATAGCAATTTCCAAACCAGCCAAGGCTACATAGTAAGACCCTGGAGGAAAATAGAAAGGGAATGCGTGGAGGTTGAATGTTTGTGTGATTGTCCAGCGTGCTAGAGAAGGAAAGAGGCTGGACAGAGTGACACAGTCACAGAACACTGGCTGTGTAGCTAGTTGCCACAGAATCCAAGACAGACATATCCAGCTCACCTTGGCCCAGCAGATGGTAACTACAGTGATCTAAAAGATCTCATCTTTTAGAACTTTTACACAGGACTGCAGAGATGGCTCAGTGGCTAAGAGCACTGGTTTCTCCTGCAGAGAACCCAAGTTCAGTTCCTGGAGTCCACATGACAGCTCACAACCATCTGTAACTCCAGTTCTAGGGGATTCGATGGTCGTTCTGGCCTCTTCAGGCACAAGACATACATATGGTTCCCATACATATGTTCGGACAAAACATTCATACATTTAAATTAATTCAAACACCCTCCTCCTGGTGCCCATAACGCACGGTTTACTGACAGCAAACACGAGCCAAGCTTCTGACGTAGCAATCTCCAGTGGGGACCCTGGAGTTGTGCTGTGTGGTATGTGGATTGTGATTCATTCAAGTGGTTATGGAAAAGAGGAAGGAGGGGAGGGGGTGACCTCGAGGAAAAAAAAGAAAAAAAGGGAACTCAGATAAAGACCAGCATGGTGTGGGCCAGAAAGCCCTGGCTCCCCTCGCTACAGCCCTGCCCAAATTGTCAAGCCCCCTTACCCGGATGGCGCCAAAACTGAGTTCCAGACGGCGCCAGCCCCATCTTGAACAACTACCAAGCACTTGAACCAGGACCTTATATGGAAAAAGCCAGTTCCTGCCTGACACATTCAGGATTCCCCACCTGACTTCTCTGTCCTCGGCGTCCACCCAAGAGCTGCTCCTATATAACCTGAGCTTGTTTGCTGCCAATTAGGTGTGATCTGGTCACTTCGCAATGCACCCCCGCCCCTCCCCCCATACACACACTCCCTCGACTCTTTTGGGGGGGGGGGAAGGCAGGGGGGTGATGAGAGAGAAAAGGAAGGCAAATTCTGGTTAACAGAAACCTCTTAAAAGTAAGGACAGAGTACGATTGGATCCACGTTTGGATTCTTGGTCACAGGTGGGGTTGCCATTACCCTCCTACCAGCGCCCTGAGTCTCCCGCCAAAGGTCTGAGCAGTAGTCTCCAAGAGTCAAAGGGAACAGAAATTGTGTGTGTCCTGGACTCTGATAAACTGAGGACATGGTCTGACTGTGGCCTCAAGCAGGAGAGGGCACCCACCCCCATTCCCATCCCTGTTTAAATACAGCCCTGACCTCTTCTTCACCCACAGGATTGGATGCAGTTAACAAAGCTGCAGTGTTTCATCCCGCCACAGGATGGCAGTATTGTCGCAGGAAACACACGGCCTGAGTCCCATGAAACTGCTTCCACATTCCTGAACCTCAGGAAACACACAGGCTGATAACATTATAAAATAACCATGAAGCTTCAAGTTAAAATAAAAATAAATATGATCACATAAAGTAAACAACCTTTCTTTATTAAACCTCCTTACTAAATATTTGAAGTGCAGGAAAAAAAAATCCTTTCCAGGGTGGAATTGAAGATTGCATTCTGATGTCTCTAAGCTGTTTCAAGGGCCTTTCCCTTGAAGTGGAAGCGCTGCCAGGAGCCATGGCGAGAGGCAGGCAGAATAGCCTAGCGCTGGGGGACCAGAGGCCTGAGCTCCAGCTGCAATTGGACCTTGGCTCCAGAGGCTCTCTCTTGTGTCTGATTTCTGAATCCAAGAACGGCCACCGGTCCCACTTCACCAGCTGTGAGGAGCCATAGAGCAAACTCCCATCAGGTATCCAGCGGTGAATACTATGTGCTCAAAAGCCATTAACTTCAGCCATGCTCAACTTGCTGGGACCTCTTGGGGAATCACCTAGTTCCTGCACAATTGGAGGACCCTCTTCCCCATAATTCTCTTTCTACAGTTTCAACCTGCCTGAGGTTGGGTTGGAAACTAAATGGAAAAAAAAATTCAGAAATGAACATTTCATAAGTTCTAAACAGTGCATCATTCTAAGAAGCGGCACGGTGGCCCGTGTCATTCCTCTCCTCCCAGCCGGGGTTTGCCATCCTTTTGTGCAGTGCATCCACACTGTATATGCTACCTGCTTTCTAGTTACCTAGGAGATAACTCAGTTATCGGATTGTCTGTTCTTGTACAGAGCATCACTATCTTGGATAGTGTCCAAGAACCCTGAGGTTTCAGGAATCCTTGGGAGAGTGGGGTTGGGGGGAGCTGGGGAGGGTGGTCCTGGAAGGTATCCCTTGCGAGTAGGATAAATTATGGTCTCCGGTTCACCTGTGTTCATCGCCAAGTCATTCAGAGTAGTAAAGTGTCCACCAGCATGAGGAGAACTCGGCCTCCGCATCCAATGGAATAGTACTAAGCTTGAAAAGGAATAAAACCTGGCACATGTGACAGCATGGCTAAAGCTGGGGGACATGACATCAGCTGAAATAGGCCAGACCCAAGAGAAGAATTCCTGTGTGATGTGATACATGAGGTCAGACTTAGAAAGGAAGACTGGGGTGTTGGCTGCCAGGAGCTGGCAGCGGTGGGTGGGGGAAGTTAATGTTTAATGAGATCTGCTCCAGTTTCGGTTTTGCATGATGAAAAAAAGCCACAGAGGCAGATGGTGGGGGTTGCGCAAGGACTGGAAGGGACTCAATGCCACTGAACCACCCACATGATGACGGCCAACGTGGTCCGTCCATTTTATGGCATCACAGCTAGAGCAGTATTTTATTATGTTAGAAAGAAGTGGTTTCCTTTTACGGGTCCACCTGGTTGAGATCCTATGGCTCTGGATAAGATATAGAGTAAAATTCACATTTAAATAGTGGCTCTTAAAAGGGACCCTCTCATCCCACAGTGTCCAACTCAAACTCAGCAATGACCTCCTGAGGGTGACTGCAGCCTGAGGCTTGACATTCCCAGAGTCCTCTCTAATGGCAGTCACCTTCTACAACCCTGTCACCTACTGCCCTTAGGCGCTGAATGGGTTCAGACCCCCACCCCACCCCACTCCCATCCCTAAGCCCCAGAACCATGCACTGATTTCACCCTTTCCCCAGATTCTTTGTCCTCCTTGGGCCCCCAAGAAGAGGAATTTGGGGGACAGTGTGTTATACACTAGAGGGATTTTAACCTTCCTTGGCAAGCATCCAGAGCTAGCCACAGACCCCTGACCCAGAACTCCCCCTTTGCCAGGAGTTGAGTTGACAGCCCAGCTGGCAAATATTGACCGAACAGATGGGGAAGCAAGCCCTTCAGTAGCAGAGTGAAAAGCATACAAGACCAGCATTGCATGTCACATACATGTGATCGCATGTTACATACATGTAATTGCACAGCAGACTGGCATTTACATTCTTCTTTTTTTTAATTTATTTAGGTTTTTTGTTTTGTTTTGTCTTGTTTTTATGAGTACACTGTTGCTCTCTTCAGAGATGTCATGAGAGGACATCCAATCCCATTACAAATGGTTGTGAGGCACCATGTGGTTGCTGGAATTGAACTCAGGACCCCTAGAAGAGCAATCAGTGCTCTTAACCGCTGAACCATCTCTCCAGCCCAACATCTACATTCTTAAAACACTAGGACAAACAACCAAAGAAGAGGTGTTTACAGACTCAGTGGAACTATTCAAATGAGGGAACTGGTGAGATTGCACAGTGGTTAAAGCACCAGCGGCAATTCCAAAGGACCTGGGTTCGAGTCCTGACACCCATGGAGCAGCTCACAACTGCCTGCAACTCTAGTTCCAGGGGATCTGATGGCCTCTTCTGGTCTCCTCAGGAACCAGGCAGACAAATAACACAGAGACATACATGTAGGTTAAATGCCCATACATATAAAAGAAATTAACTGATAAACTGCACACTCTATAGAAACACCCCAGAAGCCAGGCATGGTGGCGCACACCTTTAATCCCAGCACTTGGGGGGCAGAGGCAGGCAGATTTCTGAGTTCGAGGCCAGCCTAGTCTACAGAGTGAGTTCCAGGACAGCCAAGGCTACACAGAGAAATCCTTTCTCGAAAAAACATAAAAGAAGGAAGGAAAGAAAGAAAGAAAGAAAGAAAGAAAGAAAGAAAGAAAGAAAGAAAGAAAGAAAGAAAGAAAGAAAGAGAGAAAGGTAGGAAGTAAGAAAGGGAGGGAGGGAGGAAGGAAGGAAGGAAGGAAGGAAGGAAGGAAGGAAGGAAGGAAGAAGAAAGGAAGGAAGGAAGGAAGGAAGGAAGGAAGGAAGGAAGGAAGGAAGGAAGGAAGGAAGGAAGGAAGGAAAGAAAAACATCCTAGACAGAAGTACAGCCAGGGCAGGGGCAGGGGACACCAAGGCAAATGCTCCTTGCCTGTCTAGGGCATATCCAGGCACAGGCTTCTTCTGCTCAAACAAGCACAGGGAAGAATGACCTACACACCTTCTGCTTACAACACCATTAATTAATTAAATCATAGCTTTACTGTGCCTGCCTGCAATTAGCTCTACAGCTAATCTAGATGCTTCCAGCTTCCTGGGGTCTGCTGGTCCTTTTAGCTTGGCTCACGAATGTCAGGCTGAAGCTATGGTGACAGATAAAGAGACCTAACGGTCCTTGGCGATTGCAGCTTTTCCCCTTTGATATCTTTATGCTATGCTATAAAAGGCCTATTATACTTAATTTAAAGAGTGAGGCCTGCTGACACCTCTTTCAATTGTTAATCTTTAGGAAGCAATGGGCAGAATATTATTTGAAAGGAATAAAGCACTTGCTTTATTGGAGAGTTTAGAGAGTAGTAAAGATCTAATAGCCGGCACAACAATACACTGTTTGCTCTTCACGAGAGCTGGATTTATTAGCTTAAGCCACTTAAGGCATGTTACAGTCAGCCTCAGCCCCAGGTTTTCCCTTGGGTTGCTGGAGCATAGGGAGGTGTGGAGAGAAGCTGATTTAGTCCATGACCACACTATCTGCAGGCATGCTGCCCAGAGCCCACCCAATGTGTTCATATATTTACGTGGTGATGTCACACCCTAAACCAGGGGACAATGGGCTGTCTGTCATATGTCCTATACACCAAGCTATGGTCTGCCTCATCTGTCTCTTGCAGGGTCCAGGAGGGCCAGACCCGGGACTTAATTAAACTCGAGAGCCTGAAAACCTCTTGGCTCATATTGAGAGGAGACTAGGACCTTCCGTTTCTGCTCATCGGGTGAGGTTTCAGGGCCTGCCAGTGGTAGAAATGGCAGGCCCCAAGAGAAGTCCAGAATGCACACTTTTGAAGTAGCAGTTGCTCCCAAGGGATAGGGTGTTTCCCTTATGAGACCCCACAAAGAGAAAAGTACAGTCTGTAAGCCTGCCTGTCAGTCAACCTGCTTTGGCTTCTCCGAGATGACGCCCAGGAAGGTTTTGAAGCCTAGAGCCACGTGTTAGGCTTCTAAATACTGGCAACTCTCTCCTCTAGGAACATGACTCCACCCTGGTACACTGAGGTGAGGCTGGGGGGCTGGACAGACATCCCCTCTGCTCACAATCATGCCGCCGGCTCCGTACACCAGCTCTGTACCCACCCACACCCAGTTCAAAAGGTGAGCAGCCCCAGCCAGGGCCTCCTGACAAGCCTTGAGCTGGCCCCACTGATCCTCCTGCCCCTGAGAAACATTTATCGCTTGAACTTTCAGCCTACTAATTCCAACCAAGGTCCATATCGCTCAGCTACAGGCAATAAAAAAAAAAACAGTATGTTTATCTTTTGGAGTCAAATCCTGTCTCTCCCAGATGACTCTTCCACTGTGCTGTTTCCTTGTTCTCTGTGTCCTAATTCCTAGTCAAGGCCAGTTAACTTAGCTCTTCCAGCAAGCCTGAGAACCTGGCCTCTCAGTGAAGGCAGCTGGGCCTGGATTCCCAGAGGCCCAGTTCAAGGTCACAGTCAAGGCTGGGAACTGTTAGGTGCAAGAGCCCTGGTCTTCAGGTGTTCTGTTCTATAAATAATGGGGTGCTAGTCATTCAGATTTGAAGGTCTCTAAATAAATGAATCCCTTCTTAAAGCCATATTGGAACTCCGGGGAGCCAAGGAAAGCTAACACCTACAAAAGATGGTATCTGGACACCCAATAGCACTAGGCAAGATCTACACTATGTAAGGCCCAATGTACGAGCCCCTGGTGTCCTACTGCACCTGCCTTTTGCCTGCCCCGGGGCCCTGCGTCTGGTTTCTGCACTCTTGCACAAGAGCAAGGGTTGGTAGTGAGTATTAGGTACCACTCTTCTGGAAAGAAGGAACCAGACAGAGCAGAGCGTGAGCCACCTTTGGGTTGCTACCCGGATGTCTTGTTGGCAAGCGCCAACTCGGGACCAAAAGTCAGCCCCAGATAGCATTCCTTGGCTCTTGCTGGTTCTGCTCTTGAAGGAGTCTCATTAGGTCATTCTGTGGGCAAGGGTAAGAGCAAGATGGGGTAGGGTTGGGGGGGTCCTCTACTAGCAATGCTTGAACAAGCAGTCCCAGAGATGTGCCCTCAAAGAGAGGTGGCCCCAGGCTTCACTAAGCCAGCCAACCACTCTGCTCTCAAGTCAACACTGAAGCCAAAAAGAGAAAAAAACTCCCGTTGCCCAGCTGTGAGGGGAACCTGTCAGGACAGGTCAGACAGCACCATCTTGGGATCTCCTGTGACTCTTAAGGACACTTTTTTATTTAAGGACCCTCCTTAATCATAGTTTAGCCATTTTCTTTTCGCCAGCCCCACCATTATTGGGCTACCAACAAAAGCATTTCTGTAGCAAGCAGCGGCCCCAGATAAGTGTCAGGAAACTGAGCATTGGATACGGTAGTCTTTATGTACCCAGGACCCCCTAAGGAAATCTGGAGATGCGAATGAGTTACGTGGGGAGATGAGATGCCCTTGGGCCGCCACTGGTTGCAGTGAGCACCAGGCAAGCCCCTGCATGTGCATTCACGCTACGGCCATGCACTGTTCTAAAGGGGAAAGAAAAGAAGGCAGGAGCTCACAGGGCTTTGCATATCCATGTGGCACATCCCACCGTCTCCTCGCTCAGCCGGCAGTAGCATCCATGGAAGATACTGGTACTGCCAAGGCATTAATGATGCTGTAAAATAATAAGCTAGAGGCTGCTCCCGCACGAGCGAGCCCTTGATAAAAGGGAGATTTACAGCCACATCCATCAACTTAATTATCTTTTACTAGGGTTTAAACTTAGTTGTAATACTAATCTGTATTTAGTACGGTTTACGGGATCTACGGACACTTTACAATCTTCCCCTATTCACAAGTGTTAAATTATGGCAATATTGATAAAACAGAGAGACAGCAGGGGCAGGGAGGGTGGCAGCCCCAACCAGCTCATAGACTTTTTACAGCTCTGTAAAAGAAGGAAAGAAAACCTACTACTCTCTGATTTAAGGATGAGACCGTGTGGCCAATAATCTGGGCTGATAGTGTTTCGGAAGCAATTTCATAGATAATTAGCCTCCTCCAGCACCCACCCCACCGAATCCCAAGAGCAGTCTCCATGGACTGGATCACAGGAAGCTGGTTCCATGAAGTCTGAACTCCACTGCCTCTGTTCTTACAGGCTATTTCCTTTAGACCAGGATGGGTCCGGGAGCCTTTTGTGGTCCCTCTACACAGAAGGGCACCATTCTTTGCCTTCCTACTACTTGAGAGGGTGAAGGTCTAGGTTCTCAACCTGTGGGTCACGACCTTTTCACATGGGTTGTGTATCAGATATCCTGTATATCCAATATTTGCATTGAGATTCATAACTGTAGCAAAATTAAAGTTATAAAGCAGCAACGAAATTAATTTTATGGTTGGGGGAGGGGGGTCACCACAACATTCGGAACTGTATTAAAGGGTCACAGCATTAGGACGGTCACAGCATTAGGACGGCTGGGGACCCTGGAGGGAAGCGTGCTCTGTGTGTTTTCAGGGGCAGGAAAGAAGAATCAGTAGACCATTTGTCCCTGGGGACCCTGGGTCTGCAGTGTGGCCCACAGCTGTGCAGCTGTGCGGGGGAGAGGCTTCAGGTCCAGTGTTTGTGCACCTGAGCTCAACGCTTGACTCTTTGAAAGGAGTCATGGCCCTTACATGAGGCTCTCCTGATCTTCCAGTCTCTACCTCTCAAGTGCTGGTGTTCCACGTGTCTGTGCCACCACACCCAGCTCCTACATCTTTCAGGGGCACCGACCTCTCGCTGTCTAGACCAAGAGTTTGTTCCCGATGCCCTCTAAGCGGTGGGCAGTGTAAGATTCTCTACCTCGAACACCCAGTCAGTCTTGACAGTTTCTCACTTGTGTTGCCTGGCACACAGTAAGTGCTCCAAAAAGGGAGACACACGGAGTGGGGAGGAGCCAGCCTTCCTGAAGGCTCAAGGGAGACACAGCAGAGAAAACTCAGGGTGCTCAGGGCACAAGGAGACCCTGGGGTGGGGTAAAGGGAGTGAGTGTGGGAAGGTACAACACAAAGAAAACTGCAGGGTTCTTGGGCACCTACTGTGTGACCTGGGCACCTGCTGTGTGACCTTCCTAGGACTAAAGGAAGAGGAGTCTGCTGAGCCAGCCTGGGTGCTGAAACACCCCTCAGTTCCTCCAAATTAGTCCCTTAACAGGCAGGTGTCTCGTGGTCCATGTGTGACTGTGCCCTGTGTCTACACTGTCTACCCCCACGCCCACTCCTGTCTCTGTAATGTCAGCAGGCCAACACGGGGATTAAAAGGATGGGGGGCAGGGACTTTTTTTTTTCTTAAAATAAAGAAAGAAAGAAAAGAAAAAGAGAAGAATAACAAAACCATTTTTAAAGATTTCTAGCAATAACGGGAGTTCCCAGTGTTCAATTATAATGACACAAATTAAAAAGGCATTGTCAATGATTGTTAGGGCAGTTGTAGCAAAGAGTCAACAATGGCGAGAAGTAAAGTCAATACAATTTCTCTACCTGAAAATATAAACGCTCTCGAAATGATTTATTTGGTCATAAATTATTTTCATGCAGTCTTTTTCTTTTTTCTTCCCCCTTCCCCCTCCTCCTCCCCACCGCAGTACACGCTTTCAAATGAATGTCATTTGCCCCACCAGAACAGAGACTGACTGAAGGGCTCAGGTACTTTTTTAACTTCCAGAAAAATCACTGAACGTATAGGCACACTTATGTCTTGAAAACATTACCCTTCGTGTTTTACATACTAAAGTGTTGACAAGGAGGGAGAAATTCACTGTCAACTTGGAGGGGCCAGAATTTCCAGGAAGGCCCTGTGGTCTCTATGGCTGATGGTAAAAGGCTCCAGGTAAGGGAGGGGGAAAGGCTTCAGATCTAGTCAGTTCTGTTTGCTTGAGTGCATGCAGGCAAGAAGTCAGTACAGGACCTGCTGTGTCTTATCCACCCTATCTTATCAGGTGGTAAATCTGTCCTTTGATCCTGGCAACAATGTGGAAAGTTGGGGGACAGCTGCCACCGCCCTAGTCAGCAGTGCCTTAGCGATGGTCATAAAACGTTTATGAAACCTGTAATAAACTGGACAGATAAGGAAGAGGGCTTCAGATTTCAGAAGTCAGCAGATCCACGGAAAATGCCCTCTTCTGCCTCCCAGGTCCCTTTATTTGAAAAGCAAACACAAACCATCAATTCCCTTGGGCCATAAAGCCTCTAAGCAAAGAGTTTCCCCAAACCCTGAGATTAGATGTGTTTGGATTCTTTACCCAGATTCAGAAAGCCCTCTCCCCCCCCCCCCCCCCCCCCCCCCCCACTACAAATCCTCAGCATGAAGGCCACAACTAAGGACACCAGGCAGGAGCAAGAGCAAGGGTGACCCAAGCACGGGTCCCGAAGAAAAAGTCATGTAATGCCCCAGAGTGAACAGATATCCCAGAACTGAGTGTAGGAGGGGAGGCGGGGGAGATGTCTGCCACGGCTCCGTGAACTATAACTTAAGTCTCTAAATGGGAAATGAGGGACGCTCGCTCTCTGGACTGAGAAGAACCTGACAAGCGTTTTAAGCATCTGGGACCTTCCTTGGTTGGCTTTTCTGGGAAAGCATCAACAGCTCATCTGCGGGACACGGGATGGTCTCGGCGGCACATGAAGCAAGTCAGAAAGCTGTGTGTGCAGAGGGGAAAAGCTAGAACAGCCCTGGGAAACGCAAGCCACTCCGGAGCAGGGAAGGCTGGCGTGTCGGGCCACAAATGGGTGAAACAATGAGTGGTGTTCCCAGATGCGCAGAAAGACAAACAAACAGCACCCAGGAGGACAGAGCTGGGGGGGAGGCGTGGACTGGATGCAGATGGGTACTCACCTCCGTTTAGAACGTTTCATTCACGATGATAAAGGGCAGGAGAACGGGGGGGGGGGGGGAACGTGCAGATTTGGGGTCTTGCCCACCTCATCCATCCCCAGCCCCCAGTCAACTGCATCTAAGTAGTGAAAAAGAAGGCCTCCAGAAGACGAATGACTGACAGCAGCCTGGCCAAGCAACTCTCCTGAACAGGAAGGCTCTCCCTCCCACACATCCCCAGGCCAGCCAGTGCTTCCTGTTGCATCTTCCTCTGCTAGGCCTCCCCTCTCTCTCTTTCTCCTCACACTTTGCCTCGCTGCTTAACATACAGTAAATCCTTAGAAATCCTTGCACGTCTGTCCCTGATCTGTTTTGTATGTCAATTTTCCTGGGTTGGGGGCCGGGCACACTTGTAAAACACCTGCCCCAGCATTCACTGGGTGTCTGGGATGTTGGATCAGGGAGGATAGATGCTAAAGGACTGAGAGCTGCAGGCTCACTCACTCCCCCAGCTGGCCCTGCCCAGGGCTGCATCTCCACGCCAGGTAAAGGGGGCTCCATGAACAAGTGTGTCACTAGAGTAAGGGCTTCTAACTAGAAATGGAAGTATAGACAGGGCTCAGCTGTCACTGGGTAATGAGGGCACACAACAGGCTGGCTGTGTCTAAAATGTCCCTAAGTGCTGGTTGTAAATATTGGTCAATAGTGGTTTGCCCAAAAGCCATTAAAGTAAGACTTGCTTGGGGGGTGGGGAGGGCAGCATCTTTTAAGATATATGATGCTTTTAACTAAAAGGTATGGAGTGGCTCATCTCTGAAAAACATCCAGTTAGAGCTGTGCTTGCACGCAAGGGAGCAGAGTTCTTCAGGCAACCCCAGTGGAATGAGCCTTTTTCTGCCCACTGCCATCTCTGGGCATCTCAGGAAAGGCCAGATGGGAGACAGACTCTGGGGACAGAGTCATCATAGCACAGATAACGCACAGACTCCTGCTCACCAGGACAGGAAGTTATGAAGCATCGTCCTTAAGTCAAAGATCTCTGAGATGAGATGGCCAGAAGCACACTCAGGCCTGGGACCAGGGAGGCACAGAAGGATGGCCCTTGCCTGGGGTGCATCAGCCCTGAATTTTGTCCTCAGCACCGTCACACAGCCTCTGCCAACTGCTCTGATCGCCAGCTGTCTGCCACACTCAACACATTGAATATCCAACTCAGAGGCCCAGGTTTTCATCTATAAATATCGAGGACCACAAAACTGCAGGGCTAGACGCTGCAGCGGCTGCTGCTATCCCCGTCGTCTTTGATCACTGATGCTCACAATGAATTGCTGGAAAGTCTTAGGAGTTTCTGATGTGCATGGCCTCTTTGGTGGGGTAAAGCTTGGATCTCGCCCAAAGGTTGTCTGTCAGTCAGTCCCTGCTTCTTAGATTTTGACCAAGGTCTTTCTCTTGTACAATCTCTTGGCTTTCATGATTACGAACCAGATGTGAAATGGGTGCAGTTGTCATCTGTGTTTTACAGACAGAGGTTGGCAATGCCAAAGGTTTCAGAGCATCGCTGGCCAGGGCACGGAACCTAGCCTGCATCTCCTCGGAGCACTGCCCCCAGCTGTGGGCCTAGGAAGGAGTGAATGAAGGGGGAGCTAAGGACAAGGACAGTGAGGAGAGTGACGCTGGGTGCTGCTTAGACCACATGTCCCATGGTTATCACAGGAGACAGGTGGGGATCAGTTAGCTTTCCATCACTGTGACAAAAGTACAGAGATAAATGTTTTTTAAGGAGGAACGCTTTTGTTTGGCTTGTGGTTCAGGCTGCAGTCATGTTTTCTTGCTTTGGGCCTGTGGCTGCACATGGTAGATCATGGTGGGGGCACACAGCAGAGGAAGCCGTTTACCCCTTTAGGGGCAAGATGCAACCTCAGGAGGAGGTCAGAGTCCCAGTGGCCCTTTCAAGGACACACTCCCTGTCACCTAACATCCTTCTACTAGGCCTCCCAGTAATACCATGGACTGAGACCAAGCATCCAACACATGAACCATCAGGGGACATTCAGAAGCAAAGTTGTAATGGTACACTGGGATCGTTAAGGATAAAAAGACTCTAGCTTAAGACTTCTAGGCCAGAGCCAACCACCACAAGGTTACGGCTGGATCCTCTCTGCACGCAAGCTGGAGCTAGGCAGGGGCTCTGGGTACATCTGCCTCCACAGGCCCGACCATGTCTCTCCTCCACTGTCTCCCACCTCACCCAGACACTTCAGAGCTCATGGCCTGGTCCTAGTCAGACAGACAGACAGACAGACAGACAGACAGACAGACAGGCTTCCCTCGAAGGATTCCTATTTGTTTAAATGTCTGGACATTTGGATATTTCCAAATGGCATACTCTTGGTGACTTTAGTGGAAGGAACCCAAAGACCTACTACATTTGGGTAAACCAAGCTTGATGGGACGCATTCCCTTAAAAAGGAAGGAAGCCAGAGCTTGTGTCACCTCAAGAGTGAAGCTGAAAGACAAATGTATAAAAGTTAAATATGACCATGACCAAAGGACAAAGATTTCAGAATTCTGCTTCTGTGAGATCCTTAGAGCAGTCAGTCTAGAGACAGACAGGAAGTAGAATGGAGGCTTCTGGGACCTAGAGGAGTGAGGCATGGGGAGCGACTGTTTAAGAAATGCAGTCTCTATTCTGCAAAATGAAAAGTGTTCTAGACAGGGCAGCCGTGTGAATGTACGGAATGCCTTCGACAGCATGCATTTAAGAGTTAAGATGGGGAGCCTTGCCTTATATGTACTTCATGATTGATTATTTTTCAAGTTTGGATGTAAAGTCCAGGCACCTTTAGACAAACCAGTCTGCTTCCAAGAGAAGACAGCATCAGGCTTTGTCCCTGGCCAGGGGATGCCTGGCCTTTCCACACAGCCCCTGCCCACGAGCTGCTGCTCCTGCTCAAAGCGAGAGCACCCACCTGCTCCCCGAGCCCTGATCTCACAGCTTGTATCTGCCTAGAAAGGAGCTTCCCCAGAGGCCACTGGCCACCTGTGGTCAGAGGTGGCCCTGCATGCTTGGCTCTCTCCCAACCGGTGGGAGATGCACACAGCAAGGTCCACACTGCATTTCTTTCTGCATACCATGCTGCTCCTGCAGAGACCGCACACACTTGGTGCTTAATAGATGCTCGAGGAAAAGAAATTTGAAAGGAGGCAGGAGAGGGTGAGAAAGGGAGATGGAGGGATGGGAGGGAGATGTGCCAACGTGGGTCAGGACGCACCTCTGCTTTATGGGTACAGATAGGGCCTCAGGAGGAACGGGGAGCAGGGCCATTCCCACGGGGCTTGATTTCTCCCTCCCATGTATCATTCCCCAGAATTTTGGAAGTGATGCCACTCATATCCTCAGGAGGGCTGCTCAATGTGGGTGGCATCGGGGCCCATAATGAAAGCCACTTACACATGCCCCTACCCCCACCCCCACTGTCACACACACGTTGTTGCTTCTTGCTGCCCTAGAACAAGAAACGCAGAATACTCAATTCCGGAGCAGGCTGCACACATCCAGGGCACTACCCATTAGCTCTCACCACCTGGACACTCTATCCTCCCTTGGCCTCCTGGACTTCCCTGGCTCCCTCAGGCCCCTGGGCCCCCGTATTATCCGCACAAATCACTGTTCCCAAGTGATAATGAGACTCTCAGGTCAGGAAGAGGGAAGCTTTGTGACCCCCCCCCCCGTCGGGAGGAGGGGGTCTCTTTGCTTGTTGGACCCTGGTATTTGCTCACCTGACATTTCACATTTTGTGACAAGGTGACATGCAAAGGGGAGAGGGCACATCTTTTGGCAGGAGAGGTAATTTATTAGACGTCCACTCGCTGGCTATAAACATCTCCTTTCGGTTTGCTGTCGCAGTCCTGCCTGCCACAGGGCTGATCCCTGGTTAATGCATAACTCGGTGAGTGCCACTCTCAGGGCAGGCAAGCCTCCTGCCCCCAGCTCCTGCCCCCAGCTACTCACTTCCTCCTCCACCTGACCTGACGGGGCCATGTCACCCTCTGCTTGCAAAGAGGCGGGACTGAAGCTGGAGTCCCACACTGGTTGACCCAGAGTGACCTAAGGTCACGCTTACTGAATACGGTAGGCTAGGCTTCGAGTTTTCCACCCATGTGGGATGGCTGTGACAGCCACCTTAGCACAAAAGCAGCTGCTGCGCCCTGGGGATGAACCTTTGGTTTTCTGACATCCTCCCTGTGGTGCCAAATAATCAAGGACAAGGAGGAACACGCAGTGCTCTGGGGTGAGATCAAAGACAAGCACATAGGGCTAGAATCGGTTGGTGTACACGCCTTTACTCCCAGCACTCCAAAGGCAGAGGGAAGGCAAAATTCTGTGAGTTCAAGGCCAGCCTGCCTACATAGAGAGTTCCGGGACAGCCAGAGCTGCGAGGCTCTATCTCAAAATAAATGAAAGAAGAAAGAAAAAGCAGGTCACTTACCAATGGAACTGACAGGAAATATCCCTAAATATCCAAAGTAAACTTGGTGGCTAAGGGGAGGCTTCTAGAAAATGTAACACAAATATAGAAAAGCATGTTTGGTTGCAACTTGATAAATTCCCATGAAGCAAGTCTGCCTACCTAACTTGAACAGATTCAAAACAGAGCTTGGACAGTTAGTTGGGACTGACCCCAGGTACCCCAAGTCAGAGTGACCCTCATCCTGGCCACCATCAAAGGTCTCTGTTTCCTGAATGTTCTGTTGTATCTGGCTTCTCTCAGTGTCGTGGTACCTATGGTTGAAGTCCACGCCTTCCAATTAGTTCATTTCCCTGGGGAATATAGGTTGTGTATAGCTTTGGTCAGCGTGTCAAAAACGCAGGTGTTGGGTGAGGCTGGAAAGATAGATGGTTCGGTGATTAAGCCCAGGATGGCTGCTCTCCCAGCAGACCCCAGTTCAAATCCCAGCACCTACCTGGTAGCTCACAATTGTCAATAACCCCACTTCCAGGAGATCCAGTGCCCTCTTCTGGTCTCTGCAGGCAGGCACCAGACATGCACATGGTACACTGACCTATATACAAGCAAAACACTCATACGTGTAAAATTAAACTTTTAAAATGCAGGTGCATATACTTTTAGTAGGTTAGTGTCTGCGTGTGCTGGTTCAACCAAATATACATTGAAAATAGTCAGAAAAAAAATATGTCCATGCTGAACGTGTAAAAATTAAAGGGAAAATGCTTGCCACCAGTCTCTAAACAACACAATACAGGAACGACTACATAGTATTGTTACCTGCCCTTGCAGGTTCTTGCAGTCATTGTTAGAAGAAGGGACATCCTTGGTTTTGATATCTGGTTTGATAGCTGGGTAATATTGGACCCAATATCCTGCAGCTATCAAGAGATGCCTGTGATGTTTTCACTTTACAAAGACAGCAAGGGCCTCTGTGGAGCAATTCTGAAAGGTAGGAAGGTCCTAGGGTGTAGCACAGTTTGATATGCACCTATCACACAGGGAATCTTGCTTTGAGTTTCCTGGTCTGATGTTTGGTGTTGTCTGAACCAGAAGCAATAGGGAACTTGCAACAAAGGGATTTGTGTTGGTGACGGATGGAGATAGGTGAGACTGAATGAGGGCCAGGTCCGAAAGACATTTTTTCTGAGTTAGCCAGCCCAGAATCAGAGAAGAGAATGTCTGTGTGAGATTGACTTTCACCTAAGGTAAGCAGAGATAAATGGAGAGGGACTCTTTAAAAACAACACAAGTCCCAACCAGCAGGTCATAAACACACCTTGGACACTGGGGCTCTGTGTACAGACGATGTGGAATGCAGTGGGAAGAATGGGGACCAGGAGAGCGCCCACCACACAGCCTAGTGGCCTGCCTTTTCATGTTCAAAAGCCACATAAAAAAGCTGGAGGCTGTGTGTGTGGGCAACACCAGCGTTCTGATAGCCCGATGGGAGGCAGAGACAGGAGGACCCCACAGCAGCCGGAGCTCAGAGCCAGCTAGCCTGGGCCACAGTGGCAAACAGCAAACTTCTCCCGCCACCAAACTGCGTGGAAACCAAAGACTTGCATCCATGGGTGTATGGTGGCATGTGTGACACACAGGAACATCCACATCTCTCTCTCTCTCTCTCTCTCTCTCTCTCTCTCTCTCTCTCTCTCTCTCTCCCTCCCTCCCTCCCTCCCTCCCTCCCCCTCTCAGATGCATAAATAAACACTGAACCAAAAATGTCCAAAATGTGTATGGCAAGCTACTAACTGGACAAAGACGGCCTTGAGGTCACTGGGCTGGGGCTGTGCTGTTACATCGCTTCCTTTGGCCCCAAGGCCCAGGAGCAGGAAGTTCCTGGTAGTAATGAGCTTTAGGAACCTTGGGAAGACGGGGCACCTCAGTTCCCCTTCCCTTTCCTGTTTTGAGGACTCCTCTACATCTCATGTCTCCATCTCACAGGCATCTGTCACCTCCCAAGCAGAAATCAGACACGTTCTCCATTGTCCTTGGCTTGGCTTCTTCTGCCCCAACCACTGGACATCATCAGACTAGAGAGTGAGGATTCCCAGTGTGACAGATATTAAGAGTTCAATACTTCCTGATTCTATGAGAACCTCCCCAAAGGCTCCCCCCAGGGAGTGCGGGCCAGGAAGAGGATGTCTCTTAAAAATCACATATGTGAAAAATCATGGTTTACTTAGGGCAGGAAGAAGGGGATGGCAGAAGGAAAGAAACATTGGCAGGGTTCCCCCATCATCTGCTTGTCTGTCTACTTTGAAAGCCGGCATTAAGAAAGTTGGCACTGGGCCGGGCGTGGTGGCGCACGCCTTTAATCCCAGCACTCGGGAGGCAGAGGCAGGCGGATTTCTGAGTTCGAGGCCAGCCTGGTCTACAAAGTGAGTTCCAGGACAGCCAGGGCTAGACAGAGAAACCCTGTCTCGAAAAATCAAAAAAAAAAAAAAAAAAAAGAAAGTTGGCACTGGGGCACAGCTCCGTGGAGAACACTTGCTCAGCACATACATCACTCTGGGATGGAGTGGGGTAGGGGTGGGGTGGGAGAGAGGTGAGGGTTGGGGTGGGGGAGAGGTGGAGGGGTGGGGGGGTAGACAAAGCAGAGGAAAGTAGTCAAGTTTCAGCACACTGGAGAGCTTTCTTTCTGATGCCTGGGGACATACCTTGCTCATAAAAAAAAATTAAACTGGGGTTTGTTTGTTTGTTTGTTTTGTTTTGTTTCAAAACAGGGTTTCTCTGTGTAGCCCAGTGTGTCCTAGAACTCACTCTGCAGACCAGGCTGGCCTCAAAATCAGAAATCCCCCTGCCTTTGCTTCCAGAGTGCTGGGATTAAAGGTGTGCACCACCGCTGCCTGGCTAAAGTCACTTTTTATTTGGGGGTCCCAAATCCAATTCAAACCCATCAACAAGCAGGTGTGAGATCTAAATGCAGAGAGACTCAAAGCTGCGACAAGATCACAAAAAGCTCAGGTGCTGTCCTACACGGGCAGGACCACGCTAGGCCTGGAGTCTCATCCCCTCTTGCACATCCACAGCGTGGCCAATGAGAAGAACCAGATCACTGAGGGGGTGAAGGTCATGAGGAAACACTAAGGCTCTCAGAAAAAGACCCCTGTCCTTCAGTGAGGTGCTGTTTGCCTCTTGCTGGGCTGTCCTGGGTGTCATCGCTGGTTCACACTGGCTGAATACGCCCTGCTTCTCCCTGGGAGCACAGGACTCGAAGCATCTCTACGGATGTTTTCGTCACCAGCTCGTCTGCACTGAAGTGCACAGAGGGGATTCCACTAGACTCACATACTAAGGGGTGTGGGGGGGGGGGACAGACACACATCTGTAATCCCAGCATTTAGGAGGCGGAGGCGGAGGCAGAGGCAGACGGACCTCTGTGAGTTCAAGGTCAACCCCGGTCTACACGTTGAGACCCTGACTCAAAAAAAGAAAGAAAGAGGAAGAAGTGGGGAAGGACAGGAGAAAGAGGAAGAGAGAGGGGGAGGGGGAGAACAGGAGGGAAGGAGGACGGGAGGAGGGGGGACAGGAGCACGGGGGAGAGAAGGGGGGAAGAGAGAGACTCAAACTACTGAAACCCTGCATGTGTCTTTTAAGGATGTGGACCGTGTGGTGACCATCTAAGGAGACTGCCGTAGCAACACTTCACTCAGTTATTATTATTTTTTTATGAGACCATTATCGTCCACAGCCCCAAGATTAATAAAAACAGAGAGTGATAAAGGGACACTTGAGGGAGGCTGACGCTATCTACTGGATCATAAGAGGAATTAAAGCTCCCGTTTGGAATAACCAATTCCACTTGCCTCACAGGCTCAGAAAGCAGACCCGGAGGAAGGGCATATGAGGGGCCATAGACGTGAGGCCCACGTGGGAATCCAAGGAGTCACCTCTCAGGGTCACTGTCTCCCGCCCACACATCCTATCCTCATTCAAACAAACCTGGGGAGAGAGGGAAGAAGGGATCTTCTGGTGCCCTCACCCCCACCCACCCTCCCTGTCATTCACAGTGGACCTGGAGGCCTGGTGTCATGGCTGGGACACTGTGGGCAGCTGGACCCCCTACAGCTGGTTCTCTCTGCACTTGAACCAGTTACCTCCTGTCCTGCCCTTTAAAGGGGCCAATAGAGTGCTCTGACGCATAACAAGCCGCGCCAAAGCAACTGCCAGGTGTCTTGCCCTGTCTTTGGAATCCCAAGGCCCTCCTTAAATGTCTTGACAGTGGCTCCTTTCCAATCCATTTTCCCCAGCCCTGCAAACGTGAGAGACCACAGAGAGCCGGGAGCTGCTGTCAAGGAGGGGAGAGCCTGAGAGGGTCTATAAGATGAGAAGAAAGAGAAGAGAAAGACAGTACCCAGGCGGGCTGTACCTGACCCACCCTGACCTTCTCTCCTGTCTGCACATAGCAGAGCTGGGCTTGGTGACCAAAGGGCACACGCAGCTGAAGAGGCTATGAATTGAGATGGTGACCAAGCATCTATACCCCACTTAATATACATCACTGAGACGGCGCCGTCAAACACAGACAGGGCAGATGGAAGTAGAGGAAAGTCTCTGTCCCCTTTTCGCAACCCCATCCCAATCTTCCCTGTGATTCTGACAGCATGTGGGCCTACTTAGAGCTCAGCTGCTCCTGTACTCCCTACCTGATGTTACCTAAAGGAAATGGGAGGCCTGGCCCCAGCAGGGGGCACTCACACCAAGGATAACATCAATCAAGACCTGAGTCAGGGCCCAGAGATACAAGGCGGCCCGCATCCAGGAGCTGTGCCTTGCATTCATTCAGAGAGACACATGCAGGGTAGCTGGACACCCTCAGCATGGGATGCCTCCATCTCTGTGACCCAGCCCTGAGAAAAAGACAAACAGACAACTCGGGTGTAGGCTACGGCTGATCACAGGATGTGGAGAAAGCAGACAGGGCGACAGAGACTGACAAGGTCCCCGTAGGGCCAGGCATGAGATGCCTACGGAGCTGAGAAGCCCAGAGGCAGATGAACAAATGGGTACCACATTCTGCATTCAGTGCTGCAGCCAGGTCAAGCTTCCCTAAGAACATTTAATCACTAAGGGCTTCCCTGCGGTTGTTTAGACACCGTAAAAGCCATCTCCCTTTTCCAGGGTAAAGGGTTCAGCATTTCAGGCTTCTCTTTGCTCCTCTGTGGACAGACACAGGGAGGAAGAGATGAAAATTCACCACGGAGATAATTTCCAAGACAGGATGCACTGTCAGCCCAGATGCCAGCTCAGGATCAGAGTCCCTGGGGAAGGTGGCCGTGACTCACACGAGCCTCCCCGTCCCTTCTGACTACTTTTCTGCTCACGGTCTGGTCCTGCCAGTGCCCTAGTTCCGTTTCCTGCCCTTCTCACAGTGGAGACTTGAGGTGCTTTGTGACTGTCAGCAGCACAGGGAAAGGGGTCCAACCAACCCAGACACTCCAGTTTCCCACGAGGTCTGTCTCTCGCGTGGGGGAAGGCTGAAGCAGAGCCAATTGGCTGGCTGTGCATAATCCAAACATGGCCAAGGCCCCTTGGCCAGCAATAAACCCAGCTCTGTGAAAACAGACCCTGGAGCCAGGGATACAGCCCTTGCCTCAGTAATGATTAACCAGCAGCCAGGGGGGCCTGGAGGTCAGGGTGATCTTGAGAAAGCTCCCCTAAACCTACCCCAAGCAGGGGTAGCCTGGGGGCCTGGGGAAAGCCAGCCTGCATCACTACTAACCAGGGCTTCCCCCCTCCACCGAGGGCACACTTCTCAGCCACCCAGCAGTCCCTCACCTCTGTCATGGGAACAGGAGCCCATATCACAGACTGAGAGAATGGGCCCTTGTAAAGTCCAAGGTGAGCACTTGAGTCTTCCTGGGACGCTGCATTTCCCCAAACCCAAGACTGATAAGGCTTTCCAAGTAGAGGCAGCTTAGTGCTTATCTTTATTGCCTAGCTGCCCTAAGGCACAGAGGGCCTTTCTGTTCCAGTGAAAGTAGGAGCAGTTTTTTCAGGGTACTTAACTCTCCTCCCCGCCTTCTTCCTCTTCCTCCTCCTCTTCCTTCCTTCTTCCCCTTCCTCCTCCTCCTCCATCTTTCTCCTCCCCTTCCCCTTCTCTTAATTAATTAAGAAAAAAAATTTTTAAAGACATGATCTTTGCATGTAGACCAAGCTGGTCTCAAACTGGCAATCCACCTGCCTCAGCCTTCTGAGTGTTGGGAAATTTTCCCCCTTTAGGATACTCATGTCCTTTTTTTTTTTTTTTAAGAGTTATTTATTATATGTAAGTACACTGTCACTGTCATCAGACATCCCAGAAGAGGGCATCAGATCTCATTACAGATAGTTGTGAGCCACCATGTGGTTGCTGGGAATTGAACCCAGGACCTCTGGAGGAGCAGTCAGTGCTCTTAATTGCTGAGCCATCTCTCCAGTCCAGGATGCTCAGGTCTTAATTTGGAAATTCTTTTGAAAGAACTCTGCCCCAGTTTACATTCAGCCTCGCTCACCCCTGCTTTATGACTCTCGTGGTGTTCTGCACACAGTAAAAAGAAACTCAGCCATTGGGGCAGCAAGACCAAGGCAGAGAGTTTAAAAAAAAAAAAAACCTAACTAATAATTCAAAGCTCAAAAGCACTTGGGAGGCTAAAGCAGAAGGATCCTGAGTTAGAGATTGCCTTGAGCTATATAACAAGACCCTGCCTTAAAAACAAAAGCAAAACAAAAACAAAACAAAGCAAAGAAACAAAAACCCCAAAAGACTAAAGAAATGACTAAGCATTTAAGAGCAGTTCCAGCTTTTCCAGAGGGCCAGACTTTGGTTCCGGGGACCCAAATCAGGCAGCTTACAACCACTTGTAACTCTGACTCCAAGGGTGCAGGACCCTCTTCTGGCCTCCACAGACACTACACTTATGTGCACAAACACAAACACAGACACTGACCCATGCACGCACACAAACACACAGACACACAATTAAAAATTAAAAAGTTAAAAACAAAACAATTATTATGAGGTCTCTCTCTTAAAGAGGAAGACCAGTGGAGGCCCCTGAACCCACAGATAATAGCAAAGTCATAAAGAGGAGGTCTTGCATGTGGCTGTCAGCCAGATGGAACATTAGCTATCTGCTCACACTGGGCAGGACAGTGTGACAGCTTCCTCCCTTGTTAGGAGGAACATTCCAGCAAAGGCTAAGTCTGCACGTGGTGCTGACACACGATTCCATCATACACAGAACTTAAAACAATAAAAATAAAAATTTAACAAAATAAAACATCACTTAGACATGAGAGAGAGGGGAGCCACTGGAGAAACATTTTAAGTGGGGACTGAGGAGTCAGGGGAAAGAGAAGGTGAAAGGTGGGTTAGCCAAAACTAAACACGTATGAAGGAGCCCTACAGAAATCTATTCGCTCATAAGCAAATTAAAAGCATTTAGTATATTTTTGCCAAGCATGGTAGTGCATGCCTTTAATTCCAGGACTTGGGAGGCAGAGGCGGGCAGATTTCTGAGTTTAAGGCCAGCCTGCTCTACAGAGCAAATTCTAGGATAGCCAGGGCTATACAGACATATTGAAAAAAAAGACGTGTACATATATAATTATATACATAAATATATAAATATATTTTTAAAGTTTGAACAGACATGAGCTAGAAGACATGGGCTGTTAGTAAATGAATGTCTCCGTGTCCAGTATAGGATACCTCCTTTTCAGTTACTGATGAGGGAGGCCACAGAAGCACCCAAAACAACACAGGCACTGCCAGTGCTCTTCCTTGCCCACCTTAGGAGATCGTAAGACTCTACTGCTGAAGACATCATTCATTTTAGATACAGCACGTACAGAAATCAGCCTCAATTCACCAGGACGCCCTCTGCCTGATAGCTGTCTTACACAGTGCCAGAGGTGGTATGCAGGTTACCGAGAGGAAAAGATATCAATGGCCTCACCCAGCACTAGCCCCTGCATGCTACAATACTACCAACCTGGCAGGAGGTGCCCAGTGGTTCCACAGTGGTGTGACTTCTGAGTGGCTATGAGGCACGATCCCTAGGAAGGATTGCACGATTGCTACTGTAAGGTTGGCCCAAAGCCCAGGACTGGGGAGCTCACAGGCCCTAATGGGGAAGGAACCCACTGTTTTTGTCTTGCTGAATGGCCATGCTGGCAAACTTCACTCTCAGCCTTTAGGTTACTATTCATAAATGTGTGCTGCTATCAACTCTGGTCAGGGAGCTTCCTTCCAGGATGGATAATGCAGAGACTTCGTTCTGCCCAAGTGCTGAGTCTGAGTCTGTGAGACCTCAGCTGTGGGTGGGCCATTTATATCAATCCCCACGCCACACGCATCCCTCATCCAAGGCTCAGGGAACACCACAGAAGATGGGTTGGAAGAGGACGGGGAGGATAGCTGTGAATGACTTCTGGATGTGACACGGTTGTTACACACATCAGTTCACAGCAGCCGCCTCCATCACCTGCACCAGATCCAAACCAGCTGTTGAAATTCCTGCACTGGTGGGGAGGGACCCTGGAGTCTCATCCCTATGGGGGGAGCTATGATGGTTGCTGAAGGAGGGAGGCTCGGGAAGTTATTAATAACAATAACATGAAGAGGGGTGGGAAGGCCTAGGTGGGAGCCAAAGGGGGAGAGTGGTAGACAGACAGAATCAAAATGCACAGTGTAAATGTATAAAATCTTCAAAGCATAAATTAAGATGTTATTCACTAAAATGCCACCTAGAGTAAGACACTTCAATTTCTAGTAAGCAGCTATTGATTAAGTCACACATGTGCAGCACAGTAGTAATCAACTCTACATTGTATATACAGTGTGTGTATACATTAGTCAATGTATAGAATGATTCATATCCATGAAGTACGCTGTGACATTTGCAATACATACACACAACATATACAGTGCAGCGTGTGGCGGTCACAGGAGGGTAACTGATACGTCTTGACAAGAAAAAGATTCAAACCCACTCTTCCAGAGGTTCTGAGTTCAATTCCCAGCAACCACATGGTGACCCACAACCCTCTGTAATGGGTTCTGATGCCCTCTTCTGGTGTGTCTGAAGACAGCTACAGTGTACTCTTATACATAAAATAAATAAATCTCAAAAAAAAACCAAAAAAAACTGGAGACAGACAAGATGTTCAAGGCACCGAGTGTAGCAGCTGGAAGAGCCTAGATTAGGGGGGGTTGCGTACATACGGATGTCTGTCTGATTGTATTGGAGGGGGCTGCTGTAATATTTCCTATGGTTTTGTGAAAAATTGGTACCATGAGAATTAAAATTACTTAAAAGTGTTTTGCGTAGACACCCGTGCATGAATCCAAAACACCATCTAATTAAACAACCTTCTCAAGTGGGAGATGGTGAAAGTAGCAATTTGGAACAACACAGAGCAGACAGGCACACACACACCATCTAGCTCTTTCTTGTACCAGGCTTCACTATGGCAGAGCCCCAATTTCAACTGGTTCAGAGGCCACTAGAGACACCCTGACTCGGAGACCACGAACTCATGCAATTCCCAACATGAGAAGTGACAAGCACACAAAGACTTGTACCACCCTTGAGCTGGCCTGCCAGCCTCTCGGCCATGTCAGTAGTGTACCCCAGAGAATTGTACATATGGAAGTTGGGGGTGATAGAGGCCTAGGTATCCAAACTGGGGCTTCTAGATCTAACTCTGTCATTCACCAGCTGAGTGACTGGAAAGACCGTGAAATCTTTCTGAGCACCAATGCCTCTCTCTATCAAAAAGGAAAGCCATTCGTACAACAAACGCTTGTGGAGAGTTAACAGGAACAGAAGCAACCATTCCTGCATCCAGGAGCAAGAGATATAACTCGGGATGCTGTCACATAAAGCTGGGTGGGGAGCAGGGCTATCAAGTGTGCACCACTGAGATCTGAGCTGAGGGGTCTAATTCTCCCAATTATCAGGGCAGACTCTTTGGGGCAGGTGGCTTTGAGGTGGGTCCTGAAACACAGCTGGTGTCCAGATGAAGAGGACACATCTGGAGCCTGAAGTCAGGTGGGTACAGAGACCATGGACGCCTACCAAGGGCCTTGGCACTCTGTTTAGAGACTCTAAGGAGCCACTGAAGATGTGGGAGTAAAGGCCATTGACAAGGACCACCCTTTCAGATTAACAGAGGATGGTTTAGGAGAACGATATTTGATCCCACTTATTCCCCGAAGACAGACATGCATAGCCTGTCTGTGGACCATTTAGGATAGAGCCAAAAGCTGCAGAAAATAGATATTCGCAGAAAACAGGAACTGTCCGGATCCCGAGTGCAGCACTGACCACGAAAGATGCTCAGATCTGATCTGATCGTTATACTCACGCTGGTAATCAGCGAACACATAAACCTCTAAGGCGGGCCTCGAGTGGTGGGGCCGTGGGCTGGGATCCTCCACACTCCTGCAGCACATCCCCAGAAGTCTCCTTGAGCTGGACTAGTATCCCACTGCAGCCAGAGTCACAGATGCAAAGCGAGGTCAGGCCCGAATCGAGGAAAGGAACAAGACTCTTTCCTCCTGAGCCAGCCAGACACACGTCCCTGTGGCTCATATGTCAGTACCAGGGACACACACTGACTTTGTTCATATGTTCTGTCCAGCCAGGTCAGGTTGGAGGATATGTCCCAAAGTGTCACCATTCCATGGGCACAGCAAGAAGCTACTATTTGGTCAGAGCAGCTGTTCAAAGCTAGCCTCCCTCTACTGAGAGTTTCTCAGTCAGCCCTCTGTCACCTTTGTCAGGTTCCTGCACAGTAAGGTTGCCTTTCCTGGCCTCATTTGCAAACCAAGGTTCCCCTCCACTTTTTTTTTTTAAACTGGCTTTATCTCCAAGTATGGGCAGTAGCTTTAGACTAGTATGGGGTAGCCAGTGTCAGGCAGGATCAGGTATCACTCGGTCAGTGGGCTCCAGAGCAGCAAGGCACAGGAGGACAGAAAAAGATTGGGGGGGGGGGGGGAAGGTGCCGAGCGCGGGGGAGGGGAGGCGGTCAGCAAGTCCATTAGCATCGACCTCATCGCTGCCCTGAGGAGGTATGAGAAACTACACGTTACAAAAGCTCAGCGACAGCTATGGCTGCAGGAGAAAGGAAGCAGACATGGGACAGAGCCAGGTAAGCGATCCTGTCCTGCAGCGTGGAGGGTACAGTAATTCCTAATTGGCAGGACCCTGCGATGTGAATCTGTACAAACCCCCAAGATGCTGCAGTTACTATATGACTGTTTAAAGATGTGGCCAACTCTTCCTCCTGCCAAGGGTTTCTGGGGGAGAGGAAGCCCATCACCAGTGATGTGATGTGTGGGGTGGAATGGAGGAAACACTTCTTTTTTTTTTTTTGGTTTTTTGAGACAGGGTTTCTCTGTATAGCCCTGGCTGTCCTGGAACTCACTCTGTAGACCAGGCTGGCCTCGAACTCAGAAATCCGCCTGCCTCTGCCTCCCGAGTACTGGGATTAAAGGCATGCGCCACCACGCCCGGCCAGGAAACACTTCTTTAACGGGTCGGAGACCGCTTCTTGGCTCTTTAGATGCAAAAGTGTGGATTCAGCTCATGTGAGCAGCTAGGCAGGGTTAGTGGATGCCTTTTATAGAAGAAACTTTGGATCATGCAGTCACAAAGTGGCCAGGACCCCTAAGCCTAGGCTCTGGTCACCACTGACTGCTGCCTCGATGGCACTCACATTGGTGGATAGGATTGCCGACACAGACCTCTGCCTTCTTGGTTTTGGTAAGCTGACCCAAACCCCATCACAGCCCCAGGTTGGTACTGATGAAAATTTTGTACTCAGTTGAGCCGAGAACTAGTAACTCGGGGGATAAGACAGCGAGTTTTGGGCCCCGGCGTGGTGGCGCACGCCTTTAATCCCAGCACTCGGGAGGCAGAGGCAGGCGGATCTCTGAGTTCGAGGCCAGCCTAGTCTACAGAGTGAGTTCCAGGACAGCCAGGGCTATACAGAGAAACCCTGTCTCGAAAAACCAAAAAAAAAAAAAAAAAAAGACAGCGAGTTTTACTGGTCTCAACCCAGAGAACCAGGAGAGGCCCAGAAATGTACAGGATTGTGTGGCAGAAAACTTGTGCCCAAAGATGCCAAATCTCTTACCTTTGCCTGTCACCTGGGACAACCAGCTGAGGTCTGTGCTGGTATTCCGGGAGCTTGTGGGAGGCAAGAGTCATGGTAACTGTTGGCGTTTTTTTGTTGTTGTTGTTAAGAACTTGAGTTAAGGAGAAGACATTTGGAAATCGCACTATGAGATTCGAGACTGTTGTCGCTTAGAACATATATATGGAGAAGGATTTGTGCTGTGCTGGCTTTGAACTCCGGTCCCTAGTCTGATCTCTGAGAGGTTGCCAGAGCCTCCAGGCAACCCATACCACCCTTGCATTGGCCCGATGCTGATTCCTGGTAGGTACTCCAGCTCCTTCAGTAACTGTCACTCCAAGTTCTTCCCATTAGGGAAGGTCCCCCACGTACCCCTGACCCCCGCTCCCTGCTTTTGAGACCTGAACTCTGCAGAAGCTCAAAGAGGGGGTTGTGTGGCAGAGCCTTCCCAACTGTATGCGTTTCTCTACATTTTGCAGAGATGCCTTTACAATGCCTAGGGGTTGTGTTTCCTTAAGCTGGATTTGTTCATTTTACGTGTGTATGTTTTGCCTGCATGGATGTGTGTGCAAAAGTGTGCTTGGAGCCTTCAAAGGTCAGGGGAAAGTATCATATCCTCTGCAACTGGAATTACAGATGGTTATGAACCACCATGTGGGTGCTGGGAATTGAACCCAGGTCCTTTGTAAAAACAACAAGTGCTCTTAACCACTGAGCCACCCCTCCACTCTTAGCGCAGCCCCCGTTTTAAAGATAGGGTATCACGTATAGCTCTGGTGGCCTGGAAGGCACTATATGTAGACCAGGATGGCCTTGAAATCATAGAGATCCACCTGCCTCTGCATCCTTAGGATTGGAATAAAGGTTTTTACCAGTCCCCAGCCCCACCCAAACTCCAGAATTTGAGACACTTCTGCTTCCAAGTGGTTTGAATTCCAGACACTCAAACTGTGTGATTTCCTCACACAGCCTATTTTGTCTAATATTACCACAGGCTCATGAGATCTACCCCACGCTATGCTTCATAGTTGGGCATTCTTAAGGATCTGGCACACAGGACAGTCTCTGTCACCCAATTCCAGCACCCCCAGTGACACTACACAACACTGAAGACTTAACAGGGACCAAGCCAAGACATATGGCCAGTAGGCCCATTATGTCACCGTCCCAGCTGTGACTCTCTGGGAACCCTGTAGTGATGCCTGACATACCTGAAGAAGCTGGCTTTAGGGGAAGTGGCTGGCTCAAGGCCAAGGAGCCAGGCAAGGACAGCGCCAGCACCCACACCCACCATTGCCTGTAGCTTCCTGGAAAAGGCACGACCTCTGAGGGTTTGTCAGCTTTGTGTCGTTACCCGGAACACCCGTTCCCCCTTCCAGTCTCATAGGGAAGGCTTGCCATTGGGGTCTCATGCAAGAGCATAGCCTGCATAGGGAGCTGGCATCCATAAGCCCAGGAAGGATGCCAGAAGCCAGCCTGAGGGGGCTGTGCACCTCTGAGCTGGATGCCACAAGACATCCCTATCCCCATCCCCCCCCATCCCCATCCCCATCCCCATCCCCATCCCCATCCCCATCCCCATCCCCATCCCCATCCCAGCGTCAGCAGAATACAGAATTCCTGAGTCAGGGTTGGGAGTGCGTTTTTTACAAGCTCTGTATATGATGCTTACGAGCATTAAAATTTGTAGAGCGGATATAGTCGTTTACCTTGCCTTTCTGAATGGAGTGGGCTGTCTTCCCTCCCTGGCTCTCTCTGGCCATCAAAACATAAAAAGTGTGTACTCAAGGAAGGGGAGGCGGTATGTGGCCAATGCTTGGTCACCTCGGAAGGGCGGGATGACAGTGACTTTTACTTTTACCTTCGAGTCTATTTCACTTGAAACAGTCTTTGCTCCTTTAGTAGTGCCCACAGAACCCTCTTCGGTTTCCTGGGGGGGGGGTGTCACTCAGAGCAGTCAGCAGTTGCCGCTGCTCCCTGGATGATTTCTGGGTTCAGAGGCACTGCTGATGGTTGGTCCTATACAATCCTTGTGCATAGGAGTGGGAGAAAAGCTTTTGTGGGCACAGTACATGGTACACGCTTGAATTTTTTTTTAATTAAAATTGTGTGGGTAGCTGCTTCCTCCAGGGTGCTGGGCTTTGGCTCTGCGGCCCATTCAGGGAAAAAAACCAAGAAACTGCTTCAGTGAGGTGGAAGACGCTGACAGACTGTAATCTGCCATGGTTTTGCATGGTTCCCTAGATGCAGCCCCAGCATTTGGAGTCACACCTAGAGTCCCTTCCAGGAAGGCATTCTGGTGACAAAATGGGAAAGCTGGCAGCCCAGCCGCAGTAGCGCTGTGCGGTGTGTGAGACACTTTATTTTCTCGTCCTAAACTTGTTTAAACTTTGTTCAGCCAAGTGGGTATAAGCAGCACGTGTCACTTGGGAGGCAGAGGCAGGTGGAGCGCTGTTCAAGGCCAGTCTGGTCAGCATCAGCCTGGTTCATATAACCAGGGTCAGGTCAGCCAAGGTTATACAGTGAGAGGTCCAGTCCCAATCAAACAAACAATCAATCCATCCATCCATCCATCCATCCATCCATCCATCAATAGTTGAATGCCGAGGTGCAGGGGGGTGGGGGAAAGACTTTGGGTTCTGAAACCCAAAGGCAGGAATGAAACTAAGTCAGATAAAAGTCTGGATTTAGACTGGCTTGCCTGAATGTGCTTTTTACCTCAAGAAGCGGCTAAATCAACAGAGGGCATATTCCACCTCCGCCAGGCCATATCACACCTCCCAGGTGTCTTCCCTGATGAAGTCACTCTGTATGTCTCAGTCCCCACGATTTAGCTAGAGTCTCCGAGCTTCAAAAGCATCACAACTGTCACGGGTTGTCATGGCTCACGCACACCTTTAACCTCAACACTGGGAAGCTAGAGGCAGGCAGATTGCTGCTATAAGTTCAAGGCCAGCCTGATCTACACACAAGGTCTAGTATATCCAGGACTACCTAGAGAGTCCCTGTCTCAATAAAGAAATAAATACAAATAAGAGGGGGAAAAAAGAAAAAATCATTGACCCTGAGGAGGAGTCAAGGGGACTTTTAGAGCCAGCAGGTAGCAGGTCGATGTTCATGTGTGTGCATATGACGCATATATATATATATATATATATATATATATATATATATATATATCTTATTTTCTGAGGCAGGCTTTCCTATTGAGCATAGGAGCTCACCCACCCAGCTAGACAAGCAGGTGACCAAGTCCCAGGCATTCTCCTGTCTCTGCCCCACCCAGCTCTGGGATTACAGGGCCTGGATGGAACCCAGGCCCCCATACTTTTATAGCAAGCACTCTACTGACTGACTCATCCCCCAGTCCCACAGCCAGTTTGGAAAGAACCCTGGTCAGATCGCACATCTGGGATGATTGGAAAGAACCCTGGTCAGATCGCACATCTGCGATGACTCGAGGTCGGAGTTGCTTCTTTCCACCATCTTAAACTAAAGGACAGCACCCAAAAGTTTCCCAGTACCAAGGTCTAGCACAGTACATGGAAGACAGCTGTGCGTCCAGTCTTCCAACAGATTCCCCCCCAAATGAAAAATATCACTCCCTTACAACCAAATGCACTCCTAGGTATATAAGTGAGAGACACCACTGAAATAAAATAAGAGACCTCTGCAGACCAAGGGGAAGAGTTTGAGAGTCTCACTGTGTGACCCCTGATAGTCTGGGACATGCTACGTAGACCAGGATGCACTCAATCTCAAAGAGATCTTCCTGCCTCTGCCTCTCAAGTGCCGCGGTTAAAGACATTCAGGGTCCTCATCTGCCACGCCACGGTTTTCTCGAGGAAGGATCCAGATGTCCTTTGCTAGAGATCGAACTGACACAAACGCGAGCTATCCTGCGGATTCTTCCCCTGGAGACATTTCAGTGTGCTTCCTGGGGCACTTAGAGGATCTCAGAGATCATTTTGTTTGGACACGGTGTAACTTCTGTACCTGTAGCCCTTGTGATGTACCTAGGAAACTGATGTGGTCATGTACTTAAGGGACTGATGTGGCTACAAAGTCTATTTGGTTCTCTTTGAGGGGGGGCGCTTCGAGACAGGGTTTCTCTGGATAGCACTGGCTGTCCTGAAACTCACTCTGTAGACCAGGCTGGCCTCGAACTCAGAAATCCAAAGAGACATACCCTGTTCCAGCCCTGGACTGACTGCCTTTTAAAAAAAAATTTAGGGGCTGGTGAGATGGCTCAGTGGGTAAGAGCACCCGACTGCTCTTCCGAAGGTGATAAGTTCAAATCCCAGCAACCACATGGTGGCTCACAACCATCCGTAACAAGATCTGGCCCCCTCTTCTGGGGTGTCTGAAGACAGCTACAGTGTACTTACATATAATAAATAAAATAAATCTTTAAAAAAAAATTTATTTTGGTCAATTCTGTCCTCCAAATCCATTTGTTCTAGGTCAAAAGACTGAGAAGCAAGACCTTCTCAACCACAGAAAAGGAAAAAGCAAAGAGTGAAATAGCTGTCAATAGGACCGTCTCTCACCTTTGCATCTGACGGGGGTTTTTTTATTATTATACATATATCCAAGTTAAAAAAAAAGATGTATCATCCCACAACTTATTAAAAAGAAGGGGTGGGGGGGTGGTAGGGGAGGAGGAGGGGGAGAAGGGGAAGGGGAGGGAGGAATAGGGAGAGGTAGAGGAGGAGGAGAAAGGAAAGAGACATATAGAAAAAGACGTATAGAAACACACGTGAAGCCAGTCATAGGCGCCACTCAGTCTGCAGCTGGCCCAAGTTTATCTCCGACCATCCCCCCGGCAGTTTGAAACATTACAGTTCACTGATAACCAGAAATGACTAAACGCTAAGGCTGCTCAAATATCACCCCTGTAGCACCAATAAAAAACCCATAACTCCTGGCCTGGCAGAGAACTGTGGCCAGCACGCTGAGGAAGGGATGGTTATATTACCCAACCTCGGGTTACAAATGGCTGTGTAATCAGTATCTTCCGTACCCAGCTTAGCCCGAGCGGCCCTCAAGCCAGCACAGCCCCGAGGCAGACCAGAGCCCTTCTACTTCCTGGAAAGTGAGTGTCTGAGAACTGAACATTCCTGGCGCTGGCTCTCTCGGAGCTCATTTCCATCTCCATTCAAGCCGAAGCTAACGTGCTGGCCATTTGGAGGACGGCAGGATCTGGCTGGCCCCACTTCTACTATAAGTGAGAGAGAGTCACAGGGCAATAAGAATTTCTCAAGGAATCTGAAGGCTCCCTTCCCCGAACTAGGAAAGGGGCCACATGGCAGCCGGGACAAAGATTGCTGTAATTTAAAAAATGATTTATTATGTGTATGATGAAGAGATGGTTTTATGTGTACGATTTTATGTGTATGATGAAGGAATTTTACGTGTATGAATATTTGCCTGTATGTGGCTATGCACCCCATGCATGCAGTACCCAAGGAAGCCAGAAGAGAGCATCAGATTCCGCCTGCATCTGGAGATTAAGATGGTTGTGAGCCGCCAAGTGGGAGCCAGAAACCCAACCCAGATCCTCGGGGAGGACAGCCAGTTCTTTTAACCTCTGAGCCATCTCTCTGGCCCACATTGTTACTGTTTTAAAGAGTGGTGCTAGCCGGGGCAAGGTGGCGCACCCCTTTAATCCCAGCACTTGGGAGGCAGAGGCAGGCGGATTTCTGAGTTCGAGGCCAGCCTGGTCTACAGAGTGAGTTCCAGGAGAGCCAGGGCTATACAGAGAAACCCTGTCTCGAAAAACCAAAAAAAAAAAAAAAAAAAGAGTGGTGCCTTGGAGACAAACAAATGTGATTAATTTTTAAATCTAGGGCTAAAATGAGATGTGTAGATAGCCGCTCCCACTGACCCAGGCCCAAGGGGTGGTTGAGTACCTGGGTGGGATCTGTCCTGTGTCCTGGTGTCCCCATCCCCTTCCCACACTCAGTCAATCCCCTCAGCCTTTCACTCCGACGGAAGTATTATCTGAACGTCTAGCACCGTAGATTTGTGGTATCTGGTTTTAGAAGTTAAATAAATGTATTCACAGACAGGGTACCCTTAAGTCTCTGGCTTTTTATCATTCAACAGTATGTCTTTGATATCTGTGTATTGGCCGTGTATAGTAGTTTCATTGATGAGTTGTTGTTGCTATTATTATTATTATTATTATTATTATTATTATTACATAAGGTCTTGCTATGTAGTCCAGGCTGACCCAAAATTCATAATCCATCTCCCTCCCAAGAATTGCCAGGAGTCTGATTAATCTCACTGTTTGACCCCTCTAACTCTTACCCTACCCCACCCTCACATACCCCCCCACTGCCCCACCATATAAATGATGGCCCATTCTCCCACTCAAATCAACACTTAATCTTGCCTATGCTCCTGGCACAGAGAGGATATGACCCTTCCGCCATCCCTAAAACTCCTCCGCTGGGGGCATCTTGTTTATATGAGGCTCAGGAATGTTGGCAGCGGCAGTAGATTCTGGGAAGCCTGTTGAGAAATGTTTTCCCTGAATGATTTAATCCCCACCAAGAAACCAAGTTGGCTCTAGGGTCAAAAGCAATGACTATGTTTAGGTCTGAGGTCATTGCAGCGTTCCGCTCTCTCTGAGAGTGGACAGAGAGAGTTCCACTGCAGAATAGAGGCTCGGAAAGTCAGTAGGAACCCATGATACACAATGAAGTGGCAAGAAATGCTCCCTGGGTCAGGCTGCCGGGAGAGCCCAGTGACAAGGACAGAGAGAGCAAGCTGCCCTCGGGGTCCAGGGAAGGCGGTTTCCCCCGCAACCCCCGCTGTGAGACTGAGAAACTAAAGACTTTTTAACTTTAAAGACAAAGGATGTGGAAATTCTGATACCAACTCGCAACTGCATGCAACTCCCAAATCAGCCAGTAGGTGGCAGCTTAAGACCAATCATTCTCCACGGAGCAACCTGACTGGCTAAGGAATAAATAGCTTCTCCCCGCCAAAAGTCAAAAAGACTTGAAGGAATGAATACGTCTCCAGTGTGGAGAGGGACGCTTATCTTCCCGCCACAGCGAGACCCCGACGGACCAAAGGTCTTACAGGAATTATTTCAACTCTTACTTTAGCCTTTAGCGAAGACTGTAGAAATTAGCCTCCTCTCTGTTCTTGTCTCCCGACCCCGCCCACCCCCACCCCCCCATCAAAAAAGATCTCTAAGTTAGGGGAGAAAAACCCAACAGTCTGCTATTTGATGCTTTCAACAGTTAAATACGGAGTGAGTGATTCTCTCTGCAAGGAGAGACACCCCAAAGATATCCCGTTGATATTCAGGACGCTAACGGTTTCCGGTTCCCTGGATGCAAGGTCTCAGAACGCAGCAGTTCTGAATCCATCTGTCTGCAATATCCCCGGCCACCAAAGCTAGACCCCTTCCCTCCCCTTCCCTCTGAGGTCTCCTGCTCAAAGGGTTGTGTTCAGTACAAGGATTCCAATAAATCCCCACCTCTACCGTGAGCTCCGGTTTTGACAGTGAGCTGACCAGCTCTGAGGATACACACCACTGTTAATTCCTGCAGTCCACAAGCCAATTCCCGCTCAACGGACTTTTTCTTTTGCCACGGTTTGTTTTATTTTAGGCACCTTCCACAATAAGAAGCAGGATCCTGTGGCTGCCTTTCTGCCTTTGTTATCACTTCTGCCTGACTGTGCTGGGCATGTGGCCCGTGGCTGGTCCCAAGGGAAACAGTGTGTGTGCGCGCTTTGTCACAGCTCCGTGAGGACAGGTGTTACAATTACCCCTGTTCTACAGAGTCTCAAAACGAGATTTGCTCGAAGCCACAGAAGCAAGGAGTGAGTCTTGTTTGTTTTTGTTTGTTTGGGGTTTTTTTGTTTTTTTGAGACGGTTTCTCTGTGTAGTCCCGGCTGTCCTGGAACTCACTCTGTAGACCAGGCTGGCCTCGAACTCAGAAATCCACCTGCCTCTGCCTCCCAAGTGCTGGGATTAAAGGCGTGCACCACCTCGCCCTGCTTGTCTGGGACTCTTTTTCCCTTGTTCTGGTCAACCCTGCTCGTTCCGCTCTATCCAGCTCGCTCCGGCCGGTTCCGCTCGCTCTGGTCGCCCCTGTTCGGCCCTGCTCACACCGGACAGCCCCACTCGCTCCGGTCCGCCCGCTCGCTCTGGTCAGCCTGCTCGCTCCGGTTGGTCTCTCCGGTCCAAGGATTCGTTTTATTATTCTTCTTCATAAGTACGCTGTAGCTGACTTCAGACACACCAGAGGAGGGCGTCAGATCTCATTACGGGTGGTTGTAAGCCACCATTTGGTTGCTGGGATTTGAACTCATCACCTTTGGAAGAGCAGTCGGGTGCTCTTACCCGCTGAGCCATCTCACCAGCCCTGTCTGGGACTCTTTAATCATCTCTAAGTTTATCTTCATATTGAAAATGAACATTGCCAGGCATGGTGGCACATGCCTTTAATCCCAGCACGTGGGAGGCAGAGGCAGGCAGATTTCTGAGTTCAAGGACACCCTGATCTACAGAGTGAGTTCCAGGACAGCCAGGGCTACACAAAGAAACCCTGTCTCAAAAAAAAAAAAAAAGAAAAAGAAAAAAAAAAAAAGAAAAGAAAAGAAAAGAAAAGAAAAGAAGAAAAGGAAATGAACATTGATGACTTATTTCATACAGCCTGAATTCAGCTCTTGGCTCTGCTCTTGGGACTATCTACAAGGAGAGATGTGCAGAAAGGACCGCCTGTTCTGATCTTGATAATGCATGAGTAGGGTGGAGTATGGCCTAGATCAGATGCGCTGATCTCTGAGAATGTCTGCATGGGTATCTCCAGAGAGAATTAACTAAGGGGAAAGGGGCACCCTGAATGTGGGCGGCATCACCCCATCAGCTGGGAGCTAGAATGGAGTTGAAGAAGAAAAGATTGAGCAATATGGCAGGCGCCTCCCCGCCCCTTCCTGTCCACTGAGAAGTGAACCTCATAGCTCCACTACTCCCTGCCACACGGATTAAAAACTCTGAAACTAAACCAAAAGGGATCCTTCCTGGCTTGCTTAAGTATTTGTTATGCTGATTCAAAACAGAACAAAACCCTCAACTGGCGAACAGCACCATAACCACAGAAAATGCAGAGCCCTGTTCTGAGACTCCTCTTCCCTGTCACCTTTTCTACTACACCCAGTCAAAGGCTTCAGCCTCAGCCAAGACCCAAATCCTCCCCAGAGTTCATTCTGCCTCAGACGAGTCTGAACGTCCTTCACAGGCATTTAATGTCTTCAAAGTGGGAAGCCAGTTGTGAGTGAGGCTCAAACCATTGTCTTTGGGCTCTGTGAAGCGCATCACAGTTAGCAGGCACTTCCTCCTCCCAGTTACCTTTGCCCCTGAAAGAAAATTCCATTATCACACATTATCACTGATAGGGTTTCTATCTCCATGACAAACACTCTGTGACCCAAATCTACTTGTGGAGGAAAAGGTTTATTTCAGCTTACAGGTCACACTCTATCACCAGAGGAAGTCAGGGCAGGAACTCAAGGCGGGAACTGAAGCAGAGGCCATGGAGAAACACTGCTTACAGGTCTGTTCCCCAGGTTTGCTCAGCCTCTTATGGAAGCCAGTACCTCGAGCCCAGGAAAGGACACCGCCCACAGTGGGCTGGGCTCTCCCACATCAATCGTTAATAAAGAAATGGCATGAAGAGTATTTGTCACCTCTATAGTTTCATTATTTTCTCCCTCTAACACACGTGCTCTCTATAGTTTCATTATTTTCTCCCTCTAACACACTATAGATCCACTCTCAGGACCCTACCCTACATCAACTCCACCAGCCAGTGCCAACAACTTCCAGACCTTCCAGAAAAGCTGCTGAACTCAGCCCAGCCTTAGGTCTATCCCTGTTCCCCGGCCATCAATCAGTACACCAATGCTTTCTTCTCTGTCTTAGCCACTTTTGATCCATCTGAACTGCGTGTTTGTGGGCCCAGGACATTGGAAGTCTGCCTAATCCATCTCAGATTTCAAATCAGAACTCATTTCAAATCCCTTTTCATAGTTGCTCTGCAACACACTGAGAGAGGGGGTGGGGGGAGAGCGAGCCTCCTTTCCCTGTGTAGTGTTACAGCTCAGATGGGAAAGATATCCTGGCAGTCAGGAACTTGGGAGGGAAAATCCAGGAGGGTAGCTGCCTCTGCTCAGGTGAGGAGCAGTCCATTTATAAAACTAATACATAAAAGCCTGAATGTATACGTCTCTGTGAGGCACCATGCTGTCCAGACACATGGCTTTAAAAGTGAGGTTGTATATATTCATCTCCTCTGATGTTTGTCAGTATTCTGTGCAGGTGGTTTTGGTCACGTGGAGTCATCTGGCTGCCCGCACAGAGGCACAGAAGAAACTCTGTGTCCTGTTACTCAGCATCCACTGATTGGTGTCTCCCCAGGGTGGGCTAAGCTTTTACAAGATGCAGACAGAGAGCATCTTCAAGGTCCCCAAGGAGGAGCCTTTCCATATATACAAGGTGCCTGGCACTGCGTGATCGTTTATAGTTAGCGCTTTCATTAAAGTTTGGTGAGCCGCATTTAGCAATAACCTGTAACGAAGGAGCAATGGACGCAACGTTGTTATTCCAGAAGTGTCTCAGAGGGTATAACTCCAATTCCCTATTTTAATCTGTTTTCCTGAGCTCAGACTTTAAGAATGGGTTGGGTCAATAGTTCTGCTTGCTGGATGTTCTGAGGTCACAATGCAGAAGGTTCTGCTAACATCTGTGCCTGTGTGTGTGTGTGTGTGTGTGTGTGCGCGCACACACACACACACACACACACACACACACACGTGCACGCATGCGTGCACCAGTGCACTTGATTGTAAGTGTATATGTAGATGTCAGAAGTCAAAACTCAGATGTCTTCCACCATTGCCTTTCCATTTATTTGTTTGTTTATAATTTTACGTGTTTTGCCTGCGTGCACATCTGCTTACCGTGTGTGTGCTTGGTGTCTGCAGAGGCTGGAAGAGGGCACTGGATCCTCTGGGACTGGAGTTATGGACAGTTGTGAGCTGCCATGTGGGTGCTGAGTGTGAGCCATCTCTCCAGCGCCAACCTTTGTGGTTGTTTTTGTTGTTTTGTTTTATTGTTCATTTTGGAGATAGTTTCTCTGAACCTGGACTTCACCCGTTTTCTAGACTGGTTGCCAGAAGAGACCCAGGAGCTGCCTGACTTCACAGGCTATCAGTGATGGGTTTATAAATGTGTGCCTAGCTTTGTGTGGGTGCTGGGATCCAAACTCAGGTCCCCAGGCTTACACAGCATGTCATTTGCCCATCTCCCAGGCCCCGCTATACTTCACATCTGTTTCCCAAAGTTTGTATATTGGAATCCTCACCCCAGTGCAGCATTGCTGGGAGGCAGGACCTGATGAGGTCACCTGATAATTGCTCTTCCCTCATGCACAGCTTGGTGCTGGTTATGAAGGTGTTGAGGCTGCTACCTTAACCTATTCCTCTCTCTTGTAGGCTCACTTCTCATGATAGGATGAAGCAGCATGAAGGCCCTCACCAGGTGCAGCACTTTAATCATGGATTTCCCAGCCTCCGAACCCACAAGAAATATGTTTCCACTCTTCCTGTATAGCTCCACCTTAGGGTTTCCATTTCAGCATCACAAGTTGGTGGGATAGCATGTCCGTCCGAACTTCTTCCTCTCTGTCATTCTATCTCACCAAACTCAGTGTTATCTCCCAGTGCCGTTCACATCTGACACTCCATGCTACCCCCATTGGCCCGTCCTGGTTCTGGCTCTCTCCTTGTTGCAATGGGACTTCTACAAAGAGCCCATCTCTTGACTCTCCCACAATTGTGACAAAGCCTGAGTCAGCTCATGCCTGCAAGAGGCTCCCCAAGATGCAAGGCCGTCTTTGATAAGTACCCACCAACCTCTGCCCACCTTCTCTAGCCCTATACTACGTCAGCTCAGGGAATGTGCAAGACTCCCTCTTGGTCTCATGACCCCAACTCTTCCCTCTGTCTGTTCTTAAGTGTGGGTTGTATTATTAATCATCTGCGGCCAGGCTAATGGATCAGGAGACAGCTGCCATTGGCACTAAGAATGTTGGGAAGCTATTGTTACTCACAGATCCCCCCAAGAGGCCACAGCACAACACATGCGGCCAGACAGGGAAGCGCTAGGTTGGGGGGGGGCAGAGGGAGGGGATGGCGTAGAAAGCTTTCATTGTGGTCTCCATGGGAAGAAACAGTCGAAGCACAGAAAGCAGGTGCTGTGTTGGCAGGGTTGGTTCATATCGGTAAGCTCTGTACATAGGGGCTGTCAAACTTTTCTGGTCCTGCCTTTAGGGTGACTAGAACAGAGTGGAAGTGCTCAGCTATGCCTCTGACCAATTCAGTGGTTTGTCTTCTGCAGGCATATACTAACTAGTCTTGTAGGCAGGCGCTGCAAGCAGCAGGATCCCAGATGTCAAACTGGTCAAGGTCGAACACAATGTAACAAACATGGCCTTCTGGTCCCCCCCTTTGTTCCTGGCTGGCATTAGTCAGGATAATGTGGCCCAGGGCTGGACTCTGGTAGCTCCCACATGAGGTGACCCTCTCTGAGCCTCTGTTCCCCAGGTAGAAGAGGGTGCCTGGCACACACTGTTGGTCCTAAGAATGTTGGCTTTCTCTCCTGTGTGTGTCCTGACCCTGTCACCTCGTAAATGTCCTTGGTCTGGCTTAGCTGTCCCCTCTTCCTCTGCACACGCTCTGTGGTACACACAGCACTGACCACATGGGATCAAAGACCTGTCTTCCCCACCCCACCCCGAGACAGGAAGGCATCTGAGTTCAGGAGCTAGATCTGAACCCAAGGACCCACCACAGACCCCCAGCCCCAGTCACGTGCTCAGCTCAGTAACCATTTGCAGAATAAATGACTGGATGGTGATTGGCTCCCACTAGAGCCTTACTCTGAGGCCTCACCGCGACGGACGCGGGCTTTCTTGTGCCGACTCCTCTCTCCCCTTTCTTGACATCAGAGCAAGGCATTAATCCATCTGCCCCTTGGGCCAAGCAGGCACCAGCTGGAGTGGGGCATCTGAACTCGAGAATTGATTTCCCAAGTGCATGAAGCCCGTGTGCACACCAAATGAGGCAGATGCCCTGCTAATGAGAGCAGCCCAGGCCTCGGCCTGCTGGGAAATGAACACATCTCACCCCTGCCTGCCAAGCAGGCTTCCTTGGCGCGGGCCTGGGTTATTCTCTCCCACACCCCCTCAGTCTGCTTCCCCCGGCCATCTTCGTTCATCCCAGGCTGAAGCCAGTCTCGATTTTTATTTTTTTTAAACTGAAAACCTCCGAGTATTAATGGAGCGCATTACATCTGGCAAGGGAGAAATCTGCAATCCTAAATCATCCCGTGGCCACTCGTATCTGCTAACGGAGGCCATTATGGCCCGCCTCGCTCACCAGCTATGTTTCATTACCTTTGAGTTTGTTTTCCACAGTGGCCAGAGTGGGGCTTCTGTGGGTAGCCTCTCAGATGGGCTCCTGCACAGGCGGGGGCATGGATGAGAGCTCGCAGCTCTGGGAATCTCAAATTGGCAGACTCCCCTCTCTGCTAAAGCATTTCTTCCTCAGCTGCTGGGTGGCTTGTGACATTTGTTCCTGAGGAAGAGGAGCAGAAGAGCAAGCAGCTGCCCCTGTCACCCGGGCCTCCTCCTGAGCGTGGGGCCACAGGGCAAGATGGAAGAGGCAGCTGCTACCAGCAGGCCTCCTAATTCCCTAATCCCTCTGGGCTTCCTGCCACAGAAGTGCCTCCACAAAAGGCCTGGAGTCCCCCGGGGGAGGGCATGGCAGCAAGGAGGGGACCTGATTTTGTCACTGATAAATACTTAGTTAAGTTTCATGTACCAGACAGCAGATAGGAATGGAAGATGTGAACAGGAGAAAAATAGATTTTCTGAAAGGTTCAGAGGTTGTGGTCGAAGAGTCCAATAAGAAAACATGAATAAAACATGACACAGTTGACTGGAAAGATGGCTCAGTGGTTAAGAGCACTGGCTGCTCTTCTATAGAGGACTGGGGTTTGATTCCCAGCACCCACATGGAGGCTCACAACCATCTGTATGTAACTTCAGTCCCAGGGAATCGGAAGCCTTTTTTCTGGCATCTGTGGGCACAACATCCATATAGTATACATACAAACATGGAGGCAAAACACTCATACACATCAATGTCAACTCTTGGCCGGCAGGTCCAGGCAAGAGGAGAGAACCCGGTCCAGCTGAGTCTATCCAGCGCTGGAGCTGAATGGTGAATGTCGATGGCCTGAAAGAAACCCACCAGGGCTGGGAGTCTTGTCAGAGCAGGAACTCGTTTAATTAAATCAGCCCTCTTGCTTATATACGGTTGAGGGAAGAGGTGGAGAATTTTGGTGGGGTGAGATGACATAGGAGGCAGGGAAGGGTAAGGGAGTGGTATGGGGTGACTAACAGGGCCAATGAAGTTATTCTACATCAGCGGTAGCTAGGCAAAGGTCGTGCTGAGTCACTCTAGTACAGAAGTGAGCAAGGCAGGTCTCTGGACTCCAGCCAGGCTCAGGTCTATCCATTAGGCTGTAGATTTTTGGCCCAACACATTAAATAAATCTTTAAGGGGCTGAGGAGATGACTCAGCAGTTAAAGGCAGACTGCAGTTCTTCCGGAGGTCCAGAGTTCAATTCCTGGCACCCACACTGGATGGCTCACAACCACCTGTTAACTCTGGCTCTGTGCGCCTATACTGGCTGGCTTTATGTTACCTTGACACAATCTAAAGTCATCTGAGAGCAAGGAGCCTCAACTGAGAACATGCCTCCATAAGATCCGGCTGTAGTCAAGGATGTAGAGCATTGTCTTAGTTAGTGATGGATGTGGGAGGTGCCAGCCAACTGTGGGGACAACCCTAGGCTTATGGTCCTAGGTTCTATAAAAATTGGAGGCTGAGCAAACCATGAGGAACAAGCCAGTAAGTAGCATCCCTCTGTGGTCTCTACATCAGCTCCTGCATCCAGGTTCCTACCTTGGCTTCTTTCAGTAGTAGACTGTGACCTAGGACATGAGAGCCTAATAAACCCCCTAAGACAGCACTCATATCTACAGTCGTATTACACACACACACACACACACACACACACACACACACACACACACACTCACGTATATCCACACACACCCTCTAAAACAAAACAAACAAAACATGCCCTAGAATACTGCGTTCAACCTGAGAAGAGGGCCAGGAGTGTCTGCGTGGCTTGATGCTTTGGCTGGGTTTTGAAGGAGGCATGAGGCACAGGGGAAACTTGGGCACCAGGTGAGAGGTCACACTGCCTAAGCATCGAGCAGAACAAACAGGGTACAGCTTGCTCAGAAAACCCAAGTGCGCACACTTCATTCTGGGGATCTCGGTGAGAACACACAGCGGAGAGTCACTGAAGTCTACACGTGTCAACCCCACGTTGTGGGCACAGATCACCAGGAGCCACAGTGGCGCGCACGCATCAGCCCAGCACTCGGGAGCTGGAGGCAAGAAGCCCTAGCTTTGGATTAGACTGGGCTACACAGTGACACCCTGTCTCAGAGAGAAATAAATGGAGCTATGGGTGTGGTTTCGTGGGAAGACACTTGCCTCGCGTGCAGAACATCCTACATTTGGTCCCCAGAGCTGCAAAAATCAATCAATAAAACTAATATATAGCCGGGCGTGGTGGCACACGCCTTTAATCCCAGCACTCGGGAGGCAGAGGCAGGCGGATTTCTGAGTTCGAGGCCAGCCTGGTCTACAGAATGAGTTCCAGGACAGCCAGGGCTATACAGAGAAACCCTGTCTCAAAAAACCAAAAAAAGAGTAAAGTAAGAGCTCTGGGAAAACCAACAGGCTGCATGTGATAGCCTAAAATGCAGCATCTACCAATGGCATTGCTGGCCCTCACAGTTGATAAACATTGAGTTTAATGTGAGCACACTTTTTTTTTTAAACATACTTTTTTTTTTTTTGGTTTTTCAAGACAGGGTTTCTCTGTGTAGCCCTGGCTGTCCTGGAACTCACTTTATAGACCAGGCTGGCCTCAAACTCAGAAATCCGCCTGCCTCTGCCTCCCAAGTGCTGGGATCAAAGGCGTGCACCACCACCACCCGGCACACACTTTTGATAGTAAGAATTAAGCAAGAAGTTCCGTCCCACAGGCCATGGAGCCCGGGCCAAGTTGGCTGTAGCAGCTTCAGTGACTCAACAAAGTCATCAAAGGCACAGCCCAACTCTCAGCCTCAACTGGTGTTCTTCCAACCCAAAGATGGAGGCACTAGCCCGAGAGCTGCTATGGGGCCCATTGTTAACGCCTAGGTAAAATATTAAGGCATAGAAGGAATGTTAAGGCCTAGGTAACTGTTACCTGGCTAGCCTGCCATTACAAGGAAACTTTCTCATATATTTCTGCTGTTACTGGGAAACTTTCTAATGCCAGGATTGATTACATATCCTCTTATGTTCTGTGCCCTTGAAAACCAATCAAGATAGAAGTCAGTAGAACTGCTTTGTATAGTTAGTCACAATAAGCTTGGACTCGAATCGACCACCCAACAGCACTTCCTGCACCAGTGTATAAGCTTTTATGGTATAAGCTAACCCTGGGATGGACCTCAATGTAAGAGAGACACATGCACCAATATAAAAAGCTATTTGGGGGCTGGTGAGATGGCTCAGTGGGTAAGAGCACCCGACTGCTTTTCCGAAGGTGATAAGTTCAAATCCCAGCAACCACATGGTGGCTCACAACCATCCTTAATGAGATCTGGTGCCCTCTTCTGGAATGCCTGAAGACAGCTACAGTGTACTTATAATAAATAAAATAAATCTTTAAAAAAAAAAAAAAAAGCTATTTGAAATAAGACTTCCATTTTGCGTAGTGGTCCAGTAAAGTTTAAATTCTCAAAACTGACATCCTAACTTGGCAGAAAGAGACATGCACGTGAGTAATTGACATTCTGGTTGGCAAGTTAAGACATGAATGTTAGACAAGTCCCATCCTGGTTGACAAGTTAGGACATGAATGTTAGACAAGGAAAGTCCCTTGCCACAGTTGAATACGCCAACCAATGGAGCAGAATAAATGTCCAACAAAGACATTTCCTAAGGAAATTTCCTACCCTTAAAACCTGATTGGTGAAATAACTTAGCACAGATATTTGTGGATTTGGGGCTTAAAAATCCTGTAGGATCTTAACTTGGGGTCATGGTTCAGTTCCCAAATCTGGAGTGTATGCTCGGTAAACCATCCCTGAATGACTGAGATCAGTGTCTGTGTGGTTTGTTAGGCAATTCCTGGACCACAACACCCATAACAGAATCCTAAATAGGACCACAGAGACTTCTCCTCATAGGTTCACTCTTTACAACAGAAAGAAAGTTTCCTCAGAATGTGCTCTGGAGAAATAGAACCCACACGTATAAGACTTAATTGGCTAAAATCTGAAGGTGACCTGGCAAGCTGGAGACCCAGGAAAGTGGATGATGTCATCTGGTGAGTTCAAAACCTCTTCTCTTCATGGCATGAAAATCTGCCATCAGCCTTCGGTTCTAGCCTTAGACTTCTGTTGATAGACCTCAGACTTCAGTGACTGACAGCTTAGCACTGAGAAATAAAAATGAGGATAGCTTCCATGGCCAGCTTGCTTGTCAGAAAAGTGCTGCAATGCAGAGAAGCAACTCATAGCTCCATCAAGACTTCTTTCCTAGCTGGGTGTGAGGGCACCTTTAATCCTAGCACAAGGGAGGCAAAGGCAGACAGATCTCTGTAAGTTCGAAGCCAGCCTGGTTACAAAGCAAGTTCCAGAACAGCCAGTGCTATTATGCAGAGATACCCTGTTGGAGGAGGAGAAGAGGGAGGAGGAAGAGGAGGAGGAGGAGGAGAGGAAGGGGAAGGGGATGGGGAAGAAGGGGAAGAAGGGGAAGAAGAGGAGGAGGAAGAGGAAGGAGAAGGAGAAGGAGAAGGAGAAGGAGAAGGAGAAGGAGAAGGAGAAGGAGAAGAAGAAGAAGAAGAAGAAGAAGAAGAAGAAGAAGAAGAAGAAGAAAAAGAAGAAAAAGAAGAAAAAGAAGAAAAAGAAGAAAACTTTTTTTCTCCTTAATACACACTGCATCATGGGAATTGGTGTGTCCAGCCTTCAGAACCCTTCCAGGGGCTCAGAGACTCCTCTGCCTTCACTCTATCCTGCAGACTCCTTGATAAGCTTCTCAGCTGCTGTAGAGTCCTTCGCATCACAGCTCCTTTCTGTCCATGGTCCATGCCCCAGCCTCCACTTCACCACTAAGTGCTCCTGACACTATGCAGAGAACTATTTATGATGCACTCTGGTGGCTTCCTCCAGGAGCCTCTCTGCTTTCACTGAAGTCAGCAGTCATTGAACAGCCATCTCAGGAGAAAAAGAGCTCATGCATTTGGGGAGGGACTTCTGCAGACGCAGTTCATCTGAAACAGTGGAGTTCTCTACCCTCGGGGCATGTACTTCACAGACCAGAGCTGAACCCAGACAGATGCTGAGGGATCTGGAGTTACCTTAGAGGCCACAGAGGCCAGCTGACATAGGACTTAGTCTGGAGAGCGGTCCAATGTGACTTTCATTTTTCAACGTTCCCTCCAGGACCCAGGTGGAGGCTGGATGCAACAGAAGGCTCACGAAATAACTTACATGAGAAATGATCAGATCCAGAACTGAGCAGTGGCCAGTGGGTAGGGAGATGGGGAAAATAGAACTCCCCAATCTCACCAGTGACATAGTATTGGAGAGTAATGGAGGGGAGACCACCCACCCTTGTCAAGACTATCAGGAAGGGCACCAGGCAGAAAACCACCCAATGCATCTGAGGAGGAGAGCAGAGCTAGAGAAAGTGCAGAGAAGTGTCCGAATGAAGACAGCCTAACTAGATTGAATTCATTTAAATACACACATCTATCACAAGAACACCGGTATTGAATGGAAATCTTAGGGGCTGGAGAGATGGCTCAGCGGTTAAGAGCACTGACTGTCCTTCCAAAGGTCCTGAGCTCAATTCTCAGCACCCACATGGTGGCTTACAACCATCTGTCATGGAATCCGATGCCCTCTTCTGTTGTATCTGAAGAAAGCAATAGTGTACTCATATACATGAAATAAATAAACAATTCTTTTAAAAAAACCCATAGGTTTAAATGCCAATATAAATATTTAAACAATATAGTCCGGCATGGTGGCACTTGGGAAAGAGAGGCAGATTGATCTCCGTAAATTCCAGAGCCAGCCTGAGCTACAGAGTGAGTTCCAGGTCAGGCAGGGCTACCCAGACAAACTTTGTCTCAAACAAGCAAAACCCCCTAAAAGGCAGATTGTAAAATCAACAGAGGAAGCAGAAAAAAAAAGCACCCTTGAGATCTATAAGCACAAATATGGTAAAAGACCAAAAAAAAAAATTCCTTACCAAAACAAAACAAAACCCAAAAGCGTTTTAATAGCAATATAAGGGGAAGGAAAAGCAACACACAAGAATAGAATATAGTTGACTGTCTGAAAGATGGAGTGGTTGACGCTGCCCACACACCTGAAAGCCCCACATAGCCCAAAACCTGATAAAAGGTTCACAGGGGAAGGACAAGCCAGCTATAAGATGGAAAATCCAATTCTTCTTTCTTAACAACTGACAAAATGATCAGACAGAAAAGCAAGCAAAGACTCAAAGAACTTTGAAAGCAACTACTTCTCAAGACAGTAGACTCACACCTTCAAGGGCACACATACACCCTCCAGATTAGACCATATTTTAGTCTAGGAGGGGAAAATGTCAAGACTTAAAGGAGAATGGAGTGAGACTTCAACCATTCCCACGAGTCACAGAGAATTAATGAAAGATTAGCCGTGGGAAGAAGATTGCACAATAACTAACAATTTGGAAATTAATATGCATTTTGTCTTAGCTAGGGTTTCTACTGCTGTGATAAAACACCATGACCAAAAGCATCGTGGGGAGGAAAGAGTTTCTCTCATCTTACAATTCAGTCAGTCACTGATGGAACTCAAGGCAGGAGCTCAAGCAGGACCCGGGAGGCAGGAACCGAAGCAGACACCGTGGAGGACCAGAGCTCACTGGCTGGCTCCCCATGGCTTGCTCAGCCTGCTCTCAAGCCATCCAGGCCAATCTGACAAGAGATGTTTGCTCAACTGAGGATCCCTCTTCACAGATAACCTTAGCTGTGTCAGGTTGACAGAAAAACAAAAACAAAAAACAAACAGCAGAATTTGCATGGCTGTATGTGTGTGAGAAAAAGGTAAAAACAACAACAACAATAAACCTGAAGTCACATATCTAGGTTTCTGCCCAAAGAAATTAAAGAAAAAGGGACAAATACAAAGTTATCAGAAATACAAGTCAATAAAATAGAAAACAGAAACACAAAGAGACAAAGAGAAAAATCAATGTAATCAAAGTTGGTTCTTGGAAAGAGTGAATGGGTCATGTTTCTTCAACAAAAGGGGTTAATGAAAGGAAGCTGAGCCGTGGTGGCGCACGCCTTTAATCCCAGCACTCGGGAGGCAGAGGCAAGCATATTTCTGAGTTCGAGGCCAGCCTGGTCTACAGATAGCGCATTACGAAATGCACACGTGGTGCTATGCCCTCAGCCCCAGCCAAAAGGCAAATCCTCTCACTTGTGACAATGCGGATGAATGCGGAGGACTTTAGGAGGCAGAAAGTGTGTGAAGCCAATGTTTCTAATTAGGAATAATAAGGACGAGTCCCTGATGCTTGTATCATGGTCACGCTCCAGAGAGACTATGCTGACAGCAAGCAGGTAAGCACCGCTGCTCTCCAGACCATCTCCAGACCTCCTGGCCGGGGAAGCACGTGACCCATGACGTCACAGCTGCTTCTCCAGCCCTGGGAAAACCACCTTCGAGATGAGATGAAACGTTCTGTTTAATTGGTCTATGAACTTTCACAATCTGTTTCTCGGCTCTTTTCTGTTTTATAAGTGTCTGGGAAAGCCATCTCCCGCTGTCAGGCCCGGACGTGCCTTATTGCGCCATCCTCATTTGTAAAGGGCTGGTAGATGACTCTCAGTTCATCGCAAAAGGCTAAAGTGGGCTGTTGGGTTTTAGCAGCCAGGAGGTTTAAGCACTTGATTGGTATCAAGAAAGATGAGGCTGTTAGCCACCAAGTGAATCCTGCTATAGGAGACCTTGGGCTGACTGTTGTTCCCCAGTGAGCTTACCCTTCATTCAAGTGACACTCAGTGACAAGAGTAGAAGGATGCTCAGACACAGAGAGAATAACAGGAGACAACTTGAAAGAGAAGAGAGGTTCTTGAGCAGAGAGGTGGCTTTGATGTAGGCTCAGGAGCAGGCGTGGGCTGTCTTTCCCAAACACACTTTCTTAGATATGAAAACTTGCATTGACTGAGTCAGGCTTGAGACCAAGGCATAGAAGTCCTGGAAGGGAGGATTGGCTGGCTCCATGGTCAGGTGTCAATGTGATGACTTAAAGCTGCCCGTCCAAGTGACAGTGTCAGCTGATCTCACAGTAAATAAACTTAAAACACAAAAGGGAGCGGTGACTCAAAGGCCCTCAGTGACAAATTAAGATTCAGGACTAGTACATCAGCAGGGGAACACGACCCCACTCAGCTCTGTGCCAAGGGATCAGCTCGTCAACCTTACACCAGGGCAGGCTCTTGGTGGAAGCTGCAAGAGCTTCCAAGGTTGCAGTGGAATCACCGAGGGCCTCTGCGTTACACTTCAGCACAGAACGAGACGGCAAACAGCTTTGTTCCCACTTCCCATCTTGTACTAGTGATATCAGCCAGTCCTTACTCGATGTGTACTACATTCTTTTTTTTTTCCCCCTTGTTCCAGTCTACCCCGCTCCGCTCGACCCCCGCTCGCTCTGGCCGCCCCGTACCCCACTCGCTCCGGTTGGCCCCGCTCGCTCCGGCACCCGCTCGCTCCGGCCTTGTACTACATTCTTGTACCCCGTGTTCACAGTTAGCCTTACAATGATCTTACAAGAATCTATTGCTTTTGTCAGCTTAACTGGGAAAACTGAAAGACAATGAAACAGAAATTAAATGGGGTTTTAAAACATTAAAAAAAAAGATCATAGGTCCCAGTGGGGAAGTATCTACCACTGCTTCACTAAGTGGACATACAAGTGTCCATCAAACTGCCCTGGAAATATTTATGTTCATTCCTATAGATGAGTGCTGCTCCCAGAGGGACAGAGCAGGCGGTGGTTACCACAGAGACTCGCAATTGGTTGGAGAGCTGACAATAAGTGACCGCTGAGTATCTGGTGCTAAGTGGAACATCTGTGTCACCTCCTACGAGCTGAGGGAACATGGCAGAGGACACAACGAGAAGACCACAAGAGTCCGAGGACCGCTGTACAATGCTGTCTTCTGGATATGACATGACTGTTGACTCATGAACTCACACAAGTAGGAAACAAAGAAAGCTATGTTTCCATAGGAGTATTAAACCCACTTCAGGACGCAGCCATTAACTGTCTGAAATGTGTAGGCGCCCAAAAATAGAGCTTCAAATCCAATGAGAGAAAAAAAAAACCTCAGTGGAGACATCAGACAGTCCAGCCAGCTCGTTTGATCAAATAAGGGACCCAAAAAATCCGCAGATACAGCTGGAGTGTTCTACATTCTTCTCACTGGGGAAGAGGACCAGCAGGAAAACCAATAACATAGATAGCATCAACGAAACCAAAGCATCAACCAACTGCACCCAGCTGATGAAGAGCAAGGCCTGGAAGAACGAACGGCAAACAGTGTGTGTTTTAAAGGCACGTGAAACATCCCAATAGACCATCCTGGGGCCGTACAAAGCAACCTTAACGAAGTTTGAAAAACCAAAATCATACGAAAGACAGGGGAGCTAAGCTATAAATAACAGAATAACTCATGTCAGCAGGAGCAGATGGCTGGGTTTGTAGCTGGAGAGGTGACGCATGTGCTGGCAGGGTGTGAAGCTGAGCAGAGCCGGGATCCATCGCTGCAAAGTACCCAAGCGCCTGTGACATTTCTCCTGTGCAGCCATCGGCAACAGGGGGAAGAGGTTAGCAGGGGCGAATCGCAATCCTGCACTCATGGACTTGCGGCTCAGTGGCATTCCACACGGAAGGATGTGACATCAGGTCACACCAGCCTTGCAATTAACTCCTCATTTGACACCTCCACCTCCTTTCTCGGGTCTGACCTCAAGCAAGCATCTCACCGAAGGGTCCCTCTAGCCTGGGTCCCTTTATCATCCACACATTCCATGGTGTCTCTTTTGTGATCCTGTACCCATCTCTAAGACACCATGCACAGAGGCAGACCTGATGGGTCATTTCAGTATCCATACTGCAGTATGACCGAGGAGCCAACCTCTAGACTTGGAAGTTTTTCCCTTGAATCACATTTCAGCAGAACACCTGCAAAGTTCCCCGTTCTTTCTCCTCCTCCTCCCCCTTCCCCTCTTCTTCCTCCTCCTCCTCCTCCTCCTCCTCCTCCTCTTCCTCCTCCTAAAAGATTTATTTATATTTTGTGTTATTTATTTGGGTACACTGCAGCTGTCTTCAGACAGACCAGTAGAGGGCATCAGATCCCATTACAGATGATTGTGAGCCACCATGTGGTTTCTGGGAATTGAATTCAGGACCTCTGGGAGAGCAGTCAGTGCTCTTAACCGCTGAGCCATCTCTCCAGCCCTGCTCCCGTACATTCTTGACCTTGGAGGAAAAGGCCAGTAGAGAGGCCAGCAAAGCAGCAAACTGCTCTCTCCTCCTGCTGATCTTCACAGGATCCCTTCCTCACACCCCCATCTTGCTACTTCCCACAGGAAGCTGGCTTGAAAAGGTTCAATGTTCTTCTCTGCCCTTGAAGACACAGGCGGCTTTATAAAGTGTCCCTAAAACCGGGAGCTTTTGGAATGTTCAGGACAGGTGGTTTGGAGACACTCCTGCTGGGATGAGTGTTGAGCTGTAACAGCGTTGGAAAACCTGGCTTTTCATTGTAGATGTTTCTGAAACACTTATTCTGGGATACTCTATATATCTCTCTTTGCCCAAGACAGCTTTAGCTTCCAATAGACACATCTGTGACTCTCAAAAGCATCCCACTTCAACACTAAGAGTCAGTCTGTCATCCTGGTCAGCCCAGTTCTTGGGGTGAATGTTAAAGCCATCACTCCCAGCATGCCTAGTAATTCCCACCCTGTGTAACTCCAGCACCAAGGAATCTGATGCCCTCTTTTGGCCTCTGTGGGTACTGCATCTACATGCATATACTCTCCACACGTGTACATATAATTAAAAATATAAGCAGAGCTCAGTAGTTAAGCGCACTTGCTGCTCTTCAGAGGACCCAGGTTGTTATCACATGGTAGCTCACAACCATCCATATGAAACCAATCCTTGGCGAGGCAACATCTCCTTGAGGACCACTGATACTGGCCAGTCAGCCTCCGCTAAGGGACCAACGCAGTCCTCTTCAGCCCCCACAGCATTTAATAGCATCAATTCTTTAAAAAAGTATCAATGCCCATCTTCAAAGCAGATAAACTAGCCGGGCAGTGGTGGCACACGCCTTTAATCCCAGCAATTGAGAGGCAGAGGCAGGTGGATGTCTGAGTTTGAGACCAGCCTGGTCTACAGAGGAAGTTTCAGAACAGCCAAGGGGGGGAAAAAGTCACCACCAAAAGCAAGTGAGCTAAAATTAGAGTTTACAGTAAAACCTTTTCAAAAGCACATAGAAAATTCTCCTAAACACTGGGAACTAAGAAGCACCGGCTTTATGAGCTTCTCTTCCCAGAATGAAGAAAGCGAGACCTCCTACTCTGGATCAATCCCAATGGCATCCCGATCTGCAGAGTGCCTTCCCTGTGGGCTAGCCAACACTGAGGTGGAGTATGTGTGAAGTGCATGTGAATGTATCTTTCATTCTGACACAGGATCTCATTGTGCTAGCCCAGCCTAGCCCCAAACTCAAAGCAATTCCCCAGCCTCACTCAAGCTCTGGGATTACAGGCATGGGTCACCTCACCTTTTACCGGTGGTGTCTGAACAACCTAAAAGCAATCCTGCAAAGCGGCTACCGTTTCTCAAGTTTTCTTTTTTTTTTTTTTTTTTTTTGGTTTTTTGAGACAGGGTTTCTCTGTATAGCCCTGGCTGTCCTGGAACTCACTTTGTAGACCAGGCTGGCCTCTAACTCAGAAATCCGCCTGCCTCTGCCTCCCGAGTACTGGGATTAAAGGCGTGCGCCACCACGCCCGGCTTCAAGTTTTCTTTTATTGGAAGCAGCCTGGATAAGGTTAAGTAATGTGAAATTTGCACAGCTGTTTAGACAGACAAGAGTAAGTCGACATCAGATTCCAAAGCTCCAGGCTTTTGTCCCCATGCCATACTGTCTTCAGACAACCTTCAGACGGTGCAGGAGCTGTGACTCAGTGGGGGGATAAACTGATGATCAGTCCATTTCCCCTGCTAGTTCATGAATAGAAAGCCTGCATCAGAAGTCCAGTTCTCCAGAAAGTCCTGGTGTCCGGACAGCTGCCCGCATGCAAGAGGCTCACCGTAATCTCATTTTGGGGAACAGCAAACCAGAGGAAAATTCAGGGCTAAATCACATTTGTGTTTTTAATCAAGTAAGCCCATGTAGTTGATTATGTAATAATTCCATTCTCTGGTTATATTTAATCTCCAGGAAAATAGTAACTCCCCCTATTAAACTCTTCCTGACCTTGATTTTGAAGGGTCATTGCAATGCCTGGATCTGACGAGACCCACACACCAAACACAGAAATGTGGTGAATGTAAAAAATCAAAAGGGAGAGAGTCCCTTTAATTGCAGAAGTGACTTCCTACAGGAATCCAGACACCATCCTAAAAGGGCGATGGAGAGACTTCCTCTGTCTTGTTTCCACAGTGACAGCCTTGTCACTGACAGCCACACTTGATTTTCTAGCTGCTGCTGGGAAACCAAAGAGCTTGGCTGAGTTAGCCAAACACAGCGTCACCCAGTATCCTGATAAAGTCACACATTGCTTACCTGTGACAGCCATCCTTGGTTGTCAGCTTGACAGCATCTGAAGTTAACTAAAACCCAATGGCTGCGCTAATCTGTGAGGTTTTGTTTTTTTTTTTCTTAATTAAATCATTTGAAGTGGGAAGACTCATTTCTCATCTGGATCTTTTGAGGTGGGAAGATCCACCCTTAATCTGGTCCATAGCTTCTCCTGGCAGTCTGGATAGAGGAGCTGGAAGAAGGAAGTTTCTCCCTCTTTGCCTGCTTGTTCTTGCTCTCACTAGCACATCTGTTCCTTCACTGGCATTAAAACCTACTTTGGGGTTCCAGCATATCCTGAAGACCAGTAGAGACAGCCAGCCTCGTGGACTGAACAGCTACTGGATGCTTGGACCTTCTATTAGCATCCATTGTTGGACTAGCTAGACTGTAGCCTATAAGCCATTCTAAAAAATTTTCATATACATACATAAATACATACATGCATACACACACATACATGCATGTACACACATATCTACACATGCATACATATATACATACATATACACACAAATATATATAACACACATACATACACACATACATATATACATAGACATACACATACATACATGCATACATACACAAATAACTATGTATACACATACATACAGGCACACACATACATACACACATGTACACACCACATACATACACATATACATACACACTGGTGCATGCACATGTGCACACACACATACACTGTGGGTACTGCAGTCAAATGCACATTCTTCCCCTCACCTCCACAAACACATAGTTAAAAGAAGTAAGTAGGGTTCAGCAGTTAAGAGGACCTGCTGTTCTTGCAGAGGAACCAGGTTCAATGAAAACACATATTTATTCTGTAAGCTCTGTCCTCTAGAAACCCTAAGACAATATCCTTCTGCAAACCAAAGAATTAACCTTTAGTGGCCAAGGCCAATGATCATTGTGTAGGGGACATAGGCATGTGCAGGACTGGTCAACTAAGAGGCCTCATAGAAACAGAGGTGGATGACCCGCTCTGACACTGGCTTTCCAGGTTTGTGACAGTCTGTTGTTTTGCTGGTATTCTGGATTGAAACTAACACCAAGCACATGCGTGATGGTCAACCCTGTGCTTTAGCTTTCAAGGAGGCTCATAAATATTTAGGGAGAAAATGAGGGAGCTGGGAGAAAGTTTGATGCATATCCAACATGTCGGCAGAGATTTTTAGACATTTAATCTCATCTTAGTGTCTACACAGACAGACTGAGCTGTAGAATCCCTCACCCCTTCACATGTAAGTGCCGGGCCAGTTTTCAAACCAGTTCTAACTGCGAGCCTGACCTTTCTGTTTTGTATTGTTGAACTGTACTGCATATTAAGGGCATGGGAAAGCTATGGTATACTGGTTCTATCAACTTGGCACACACTAGAATCGCCATCTTTGTGACACCGCAAGGGAAGACACTGAAATCCAGTCTCATACACTTGAAATGCCAGCCCATTTCAACTCTATCTTACCCCAAGTCCCAGTGGAATGGCTTTGCCCTTGTGATGTATCAGGCAGAGACTGATTGGGTGTGGTCCAAGCACTAGGAGTCTAGTTAATGGCCAGCCATCCTCTCATTAGCATCTCAGGCCTCTGGGAATTATAGGCACAGTCAATTTACTAGAAACAAATACTAGTACCAGAACTCTAGCCACCCCTGCTGTTGCTAGGTAACCATGGGGCAGAGCCTAGATGAAATGCCCACAGGCCTCTGCTCTCCCCTTCCCCCCTCCCCCCCCCCCCCCCCCCCCCCCCCCCCCCCCCCCCCCCCCCCCCCCCCCCCCGGCTTATAGCCGAGTCCCACCTGTGTTTCAACATAGCCACGACATGCCATGTGCCATGCTGTAGCCCAGGGGCACCCTGCACAGGGCAAAGCTTTCCACCGCCCACTTTGGCTCAGCATCAAAAACTATCTTGCTCTGCGTAACATCAAGTTAATGTACTTTGCAATTAGCTCTAAAAGTTTAGCATGAAGAAGAGAATGTCACTAATACCTACAGCTTGGCATCACAATGTTCATACTGCATTTAAAAATGGGCCTTTCTTTTTGGTAGGAGTGTTGGTTTGAAAGAGAATGGGCCCCATAGACTCATGTTTGAATACTTGGTTCCCAGTTGGTAGAGGAGTTTGGGAAGATTAGGAGTGGCCTTGTTGGAGATGTGTCACTATGGACAAACGTTGTAGTTCCAAAAGCCACCTAGCACTCCCAGTGTTCCCCCTCTCTGCCTCTTGTAGATCTAGATGTGACACACTGGGAAGGCAGAGAGGCAAGTAGATTGAGCTGTGGGTTTGAGACCAGCCTGGGCTACAGAGTGAGCTCCAGGACAGCTGGGGTAACACAGGAAAACCCTGTCTGGGGGTAGGGGGAGATGTGAACTCTCAGTTATCCCTGCAGCCTCACCTTTTCTCCACCATGGATTTGAACCCTCTCAATGTCTAACAGCAATTAACACTTTTTTTCCCATAGGTTGCCTTGATGCTGGTATTTTATCACAGCAATTGAAAAATAACTAAGAATGATGTACACTGGCAGTACTGGGGAAAGGTCAGTTGCTTACCTGGAGCTATATTTTCTGAAGTTTCCATGACTACAGCTAATCATCTGTCCCACTGACAGCAATTTTGTGTGTCTGCTTCCCATGTCATGTGATCACCACTACACAAGCAGTCACCAGTAAAAGTCTAACCAATATAGGCCATTCCTGTGGCCTAAAATAACCACCTCTTGGAAAATGGTCTCTAGCCAAAAAGCTCTGCTGACAAAATTGTAGCTAATAGGTTAAAAACTAAATGGTCCAAATGTGCACACAGAATATTAGTCTTTCTCAAACACTTGCAATAGATGAAGGCTTTATCATCTAAGTGTGACAGTTTGAATGGGAATGGCTCCTATAGACTCCAGTGGCCAACATCATCCAAATTGAATTGTTTTCCAACATCCACATCCTCCCCCATCACCCCACCAAGGTTTCTCTGTGTAGTCCTGGATACCTTGGAACTCGCTCTGTAGACCAGGCTGGCTTTGAACTCAGCTGCCCTTGCCTTCTGAGTGCTGGGATTAATGTGTGTCAATGGCTGGTAGACTCTGAGGTTTCAGAAGTTCCTTGATGTTCAGTGTGCTGTGTTGGCTCCCACGCCTTTACTCAGCTATCATGGACTCTAACCTTCTGGAAACCATAAGCCCAGTTAAACACTTTTTAAAGTTATACTGGTTATGATATTTTATAACAATAATAGAGAAGTGGCCAACATACCAAGAGTAGCATTTTAAAAAATAGTAACATGTTTTCTTTTTCTTCAATACTGTCTACAAGTGACCCATTGTGTGCTTTCAGGAATTTACTAGGGAGTTATTACAAATTAACTCTATTATATAGTAGGTCATGCTGCTGACACTTCATTTTGGAGACAGGGTCTCATGTGCCCTAGGATGGCCTCAAATCTCCCGTGTAGCTGAGGTCGGCTTTGAGCCCCCAATCCTTCTGCCTACTGGGTTTGTAGGCACATACCACCATGCCTGGCTTCCTTGGGTATTTTAAAAAATGTAAGTCTTTCATTCCAGAGGCTATAGAATAGTCTCTTCAACCTCCCAAATCTAAGCATCCTTCTGGGCAAGGTGTTCCATATTCACTGAGTGGATGTGTCCAGTGCCACCGACTTCACTTTAATATATCAGCTCGACTCTTTCTCTTTGAAATCTCGATATAGGCATATTCGATTCATCTTCTTCTTCTCTTAGGAAGAGGACCAGAGGCAACTTCCCAATGGTAAACTGCAGCAATCCACAGCCATCTAGTATGCACAGCCAAGAGTAGCCTGAAGCAGCGAACCCAGACATGGGAAAAGAAAACATGGGACCATCTGCCTGCAACCGGTCAGTGGGTTTCCACATCTGAAAAAAGGGGTGAGGCTCCTAAGGCAATTTGGAGCAGGTTCGAGGAATCTGATTTAGAAAGCTTCCAATGGGGGTTGGCAGAGGCAGGCAGATCTCTGAGTTCAAGGCCAGCCTTGTCTACAGAGGGAGTTCCAGGACAGCCAGGGCTACTGAGAGAAACCCTGTCTCAAAACACACACACACACACATACACACACAGAGAGAGAGAGAGAGACAGACAGACAGACAGACAGACAGACAGACATGCAGAGAGACAGACACACAGACAGACACAGACACACAGACAGACAGGGACAGATTGAGCACTAGCTCCCATTTCCTACTGTCAGCTCCTCCCACTGCTGAATAAGCAGTCCCAGGTATGCAGGGCCACACTCTCCCTGCTTCCCAATGCTGTTCAAGTACAACTCACAAGGCAACTTTCAAGGGCTGTGCTATTATACTCGCTAAGATGCCTTCAGGATATGGCTGATAACTCTCACATCAGATCAATGCTAGACTTGACAGTGAGTTCACAGAAATGGGATGCAGAGCCCCAAATATGGTCCAAACGTGTTGATTTGGGAAGCCCAGAATCCAATTAGAACCTCCTGGGTTGAGGAGGTGGCAGGATTCTTCACCTCTGGTCAGAGAAGGAAAATTCTGGAGATTTACCTCAGGAACCAGATTTAAGAATGGCTAGTCTGGGGCTGGTGAGATGGCTCAGCGGGTTAGAGCACCCGACCGCTCTCCCGAAGGTGATGAGTTCAAATCCCAGCAACCACATGGTGGCTCACAACCATCCGTAACGCTCTCCTCTGGTGCGTCTGAAGTCAGCTACAGCATACTTATGAAGAATAATAAGAAATGAATCCTTGGACCAGAGAAACCAACCGGAGCGGGCGAGGATGTCCGGAGTAAGCAGAGCTGAACGGGGACGGTGGAGCAAGCGGGACGGCCGGAGCTAGCAGGGCCGGAGCGAGTGGGGCCGGAACAAGCGGGGCCAACCGGAGCAAGTGGAGCCGATCGGAGCGAGCGGGGCTGACTGGAGCGAGCAGGGTCGGCTGGAACAAGCGGGGGCCGTACGGGGGCGGCCAGGAGCGAGTGGGGCTGACCTGAGCGAGCGGAGCCGGCGGGAGCGAGCGGGGTCGAGCAGAGCAAGCGGGGTTGACCGGAACAAGGGAAAAAAAAAAAAGAATGGCTAGTCTGACCATCGAAATGGCTATTTTTCTTGATATCAAGCCAGTTCTTTTGGTGATGGTGTATGTGTGTGTGTGGGGGGGGGGTTGTTTATTTTTAGTTTTTAGACATAGGGTTTCTACATAGAAACCTGGCCATCCTGGAACTCACTCTGTAGACCATGCTAACTTTCAGCACCTGCTTCTGTTTCAATATTCTGGGACTAAAGGCACACACTACCACTACTCTGTGTGATATTAAGATGGTTCTTAAAGCAATCACAGTGTGAGCTTTTTTCTTTTTTCCCCCAAGCTTGAAACCAGATAAAAACTGAGAAAACATTTGAAATCACTGTGAACTACAATAGATGAGCATGGTGTAAGATATTCTACAACTTTTCTCAGGAGTCAGCCCTGATGAGGACGACTTTGCAACCTATTCTTAGGGCAAAAGTGAAATACCCACACAGCATGGGCTTCTCAATTCCATTCCCAGCCATAGCATTAATTAGTATCCTTCCATCCCCAGTCCTTTCAACCAATAGTGATTTCTAGATCTCCATTCTGGACCTGCATCCCATGGGTACCACACTGTCATCTCCACCTGTTCTCTAAAGCTGTGTGTATGTTCCTTTCCCACCAAACCAGGCTGCCTTTGACTCCTTAGAAGGTGACTTCATTAGTGACATAGACTGTGTACACCTTCCAGTTCTTCAAGGATGACATATATAAGTGTCAGTTACGATTAAAAACAAGAGGGAAAAGTGTTTGATGTTCTTATGTTCAACTAAAAGGTCTAACAGGGGACAACTTCCTAACTCATTCTTCGAGGCCACCATTACTCTGATATAAAGATTAAAGACAGTACAGAAAAGAAAAGAAAAGAAAAGAAAAGAAAAGAAAAGAAAAGAAAAGAAAAGGAAAGAAAAGAAATGAAGGCTGGGATACAGCTCATTGATAAGAGGGTCAAAGGCCCCAGATTTGATTCTCAGCATTACAAGAGACAAATACAAAGGGAAAGGAAAACCACAAGAACTACAAACCAGTATTTTGTGGATTTGGTCTAACACTTGTGTGTTAGTCAGGGTTTCTATTCCTGCACAAAAGATCAGGACCAAGAAGCAATTCAGCTTACATTTCCACACTGCTGTTCATCACCAAAGGAAGTCAGGACTAGAAAGAACTCAAGCAGGTCAGGAAGCAAGAGCTGAATGCAGAGGCCATGGAGGGATGTTACTTACTGGCTTGCTCAGCTTGCTTTCTTATAGAACCAAGACTACCAGGCCAGTAATGGCACCACCCACAATGCCCCCCCCCACGCCTTTATCACTAATTGAGAAAATGCCTTACAGCTGGATCTTATGGAGGCATTTCCTCAAGGGAGGCTCCTTTCTCTGTGGTAACGCCAGCCTGTGTCAAGTTGACACACAAAACCAGCCAGTACAACTTTTTATTTGGGTTTCCAACATTTTAAGAGAATCCTTATATAAGATGCTGAGGGTCCCTGCCCCCAGTTGGTTCTGATTGGTAAATAAAGTTGCCCAGCGGCCAGTGTCTGGGCAGGGAGACAGAGGAGGGACTTTAGGATTTGAGGGCAAGAGGACCAAGAAAAAGGAGAATTGCCATGCCAGGAAAGGAGTAAGGTCCAAGCCTGAGAGCTGCAGGAGACCATACCAATCACATGAGAATGGAGGAAGAGTGGCCCCTGCTCCTGTCCCACTTGGGTCTAGGGTAGCAAAGATGGAATATAGATTTTAGTAAGTAATAATTCAGGAATACCAGAGGGGAGGCGTTAGAAACATGGAAGTTTGGGAGTGGCCCAGCCATTGCACTGATTAAAGCATATTAAATATAAGGCTGCGTGTGTGTCAATGGGAAACTGGCCAACCAAATTCTACCAAACGGAACTCAGGAGCCACATAAAAAGACCACATACCGAAGCCTTCTGGTGTTCACTTCCAGAATGCATGAATACTTCCCTAAAGGACCAGAACTGTGTCCTATGCCACAGTGAACACCTGATTACCTCAGTAGCTCAGATGTGAGGAAATGTGATGTTTCCAATCTGCCCTGGAAATGATAAAGGCCACTGGGAAAAACTGTCGAGGACATCATCCTCAGTGTGAAAGGTGGAGCTTCCCTTGGGGATCAGGAAGATCCCTGCCCCTTCTATAGCTTCCATTCTGAGTGGTGCTGGAGGTTCTAGCCAGAGCAATGGGACAACAAAAGGAAATTCGAAGCATCCAAATTGGAAACAAAAGGCCAGGCAGTGATTCTACAAGCGCCTCGCCTGTCACCGCTACACTTTTATGGTCAATGGATCTGAGAGCAGACACAGGGCAACACAAACCAAACCATGAGGAGATAGAGCATGCCTATCTTGATGGCAATTACTCAACCAAAAACCACAGTAGTGGTGTATGCCAGGAGGCTGAGAAAGCAGACTGGTGAGGTGCTGACAGGGGGAAGCCGGCACGGGAATGGGAAACACCATGGTTGGTTGTTTAAACTTAGTAGCAGAGGATTCCATATGATCCAGCATTTCCCACATACACACCCAGGAAGAGACAGGTTCAAGGGCTCGAGTCTCAATCCCTCTCAATCCGGCATCAAATGATGGGGCGGGGACAACAAAATGCTCTTTAGGCTTTGTTTTACTTCTTTGGTTTTGTAAGAGAGTGTCTCTGTGTTACTTAAGCTTTATAAGAAAGGACATTCTCTCAGAGGCAGAAGGATGGCAAGCTTGAGACCAGCCTGTGATATTTAGCAAAACTGAAAAAAAAAAAAAAAAAAAAAAAAAAGGAAATGTTGGCACACTATATGAGCCTTGGGAACCATTTAGTAATAGACACAAAACAAATCCTTCACAATTCCACGTATGAGGGGTGTAAAACAGACAGACACACACATCTGTGGTGACCTGAGGCTCAGCAAGCAACACCCCCCCACTCCCCGCAGCCAGACGGAGGGAGAGGGGCCATGGCTACGTAAGAAAGACAAGAAAGACAGAGAACTCCCAAGGTGGCTGGCTTCCTTACCATTGCCATTGCTCTGGCAGCCTAAACAAAAGCTTTGTGGGCGATGACTTCCCACCAGCAGCAACCCCCCACCCCATCCTCCCACCGATGGACTGGCTCAACAAGTCTGAGGCCACAACAGGACAGGTTATAAACCAGTTGTGAGCCAATCAAACATTTATCTCCAATCTGACTGACCCTAATTACAGGAAAGAAAACTTCAGATACTGAAAACAAAACCAAACCATAGTCCTCAGGAAGAGATTAAAACTTTGTTTCTTGACTCCCTCACCCCCACCCCTCCTGCAGAGGGTCTGTGACTGCTGCCTGTTTCCACACACCCCCAATTGCCTTTCCTCATCTGCTGTCTGCTGCTGTCTTCTGTGTTTGAGATGTCTCCTCTACCACCTGTCATGCCAGAGATTTTTTTTCCTGCCTTTTAATTCTGTAACTAGCAGAGAAAATGAAGCCCATCAGGACCCTCAGACTGCATTGTGAGGGGTCACTGTTTAACATGGGCAGAGTCCTGTCCAGATGCACAGCTCGTTAACCGGACCCTCAGGAAGGGTCAGATGGGCCTTCATTCTACCTCACTGCAATGAAAAAAAAAAAAAAAAAAAAGAAAACAGCTACGGTTATGAGCTCAGGCACCCAAGTTGTAACCAGTTGGAGCCTGGTGGAATACTCTCGTCTGAGTGTGTCTGGTAGAGTTCTCAGCTTCTAGAGAGACATGAATTCTTTTGTGAGATGAAGATGTCATGACTGATAGACACAGAAGAACTAAAATACTCCGTCTAGGCACCGCCCAGGGAAGAAGGGCTTTGAGGCTGTGAGCAAACCTGGGAGGCGCGCCTTCATCTGCTCCCAGTGAGACGGGCACGTCCTCGGGCACGCCCTCCCGGCAGTGGGACTCACTTACTGCTGACCACCGTCTTTCAGAGCCCCAACAAAGCAGACTTCCACTAGGCAGCAGGAGTGTCAGTTCTCGGAACAGAGGGCTGCTGGGAAAATAGAGGGAGGTCCAGAGACGACGACTTCACCAATTACAGCTTAGGCTACTCGGACCTGAGTGAATGCTCAAGACATACAGGAGCAGAGGAGGAGGGACAGACAGACAGACAGACAGACAGACACTGGCCTCTGGGAACTTACCTCTTAGAAACTAGGGATCTGTCTCAAAAGGCATTAGTGCTATTACATAACAGCCAGTCTGGACCTGGCACTCCCCAAGGCCGTGGAGGTGGCTTGCTAGGGCCAACAATAGGGAGTTGACTGTGACTTCCAAAACTTATCCTTGCCACAGGCTCTCAGCCTACACTGCCACCATGCCACAGGCCCCAACTGACGATGAACTGAGGCCCCTAGAACCACAAGCCCAAACAGACCTTTCCTTGTTAGAACTTGTTCACCTTCGGAAGTCTGTCACAGGGCTGGAGGAGACCCCACAAAGCACTGTTTTCTATGTGTGTGGGTTTCTAGGGGCTCTGGAGAACAAAAGTTGTAACTCGCAAAAGGACTAATGCACATTCCTAAAATGTATGCTTCTAATTTCAAATACATTTGGGCAGAAGGAAAAAAATATAGTTAAAAACCAACAAGCACAAATAAGCCAACTTTAATAGATATTATTTTGTATTTATATAGCGCCTTCTTCAAGAACCTTTTAAATGCTTTACAGACTTCCTCTCTAATTAATCCCCACAACAACCCTGTGAGGTAGGTATTACTCCCATTTACAAGAGGGAAACTGAAGCACAGAGAGGTTAGGTGACTTGTCCAAGGTCACACAGCTAAGCTCGCTGGAGAGCGAGGACTCTAGCACCTTGCCTCCCAGCTCCCAGCCACATCCCTCCTGAGAGAATCTTTAATGAAAAGCATCTTTACACAAAGAATCAGGAGGAGCATGTTATGAAAGTGAGGTCTTCCTATGGCCATCATGGAAAGAAAAACCCGACGCTGATGGCTGACACCATAGCACATTTCCTGCCCCTTCCTAAGCCACCCAGCTCCTGTCTTGAGTAACCTTCTAAAGGCGAAATTCTCATGACAGAAGCTGCATGACTCAGAAGTGGGCTTAACTTACAATATTTACTTTTAGTTATGATAATTCATAGAAACTTTTGTTCTAATATACAGATTTTGGGACAGCTGCCCAAGCAAACATGTACATAACAACACAGCAGCCAACCTTGTTTGAAACTTACATCTGCCCTCATCAGAATCGCAGGCAAACAAATGACAATCCCCTGAAGTGTGTGCTGGGCGGGTCACCTTTGTCACCTTTCTCACTCCCCATACCTGCCTTCCCCAGTCCCCAACCCAAACCCTGTATGCTTTTTAAGTTTACTGAGTCTCTGATAAAATTCAAAATGTCTTCCTCAGATCCATCTGCACTATAAATAAAAAGTAAATTTAGAGCCAACACCCAGGAGTCCTTCCCCTGCAAACCGTCCGGCGCAGACCTGAGTCAAGCAGGCCTGCCTGCCTGGAGGTTGGCTCCCATGCTACAACTGGCCTCATGGAGAACTTAACTAGGTTTTTTTCTGCTTGTGTTTTTAACTTCAAAAACGTGTGTGCAAGCAAACACAGGATTCAGTGCTGCACAGGCAGCCTTGAGGACCCAGCCCCACTTTATGCCTTGCTGCAGCAAAGGCAGTTCTGGATTCCAGCACAATCTGGCTGGCGTAGGTCCTCACAGGCCTGTGCTCCCGGCTCTACCTCCCATGCTCTTGGTTGTGGTTCTCTGTGCGATGGTGGCAGATCACAAAACCCAGCCAGGGTAAGGCTTCAGAAACTATCAGGATAAGTTTGCCAAAGGCCATCTTTTTCTCCCAGCACATCTGTCTACGAAGCCCGATTAGCTAAGTGACCCCGCCACAAATCTGCTTATGGGATGAATAGATGAAGTCATTTCCTGAGCTAAAGGTAGAAAATAAATGTTAATCATAGCAGCACAAAAAACATTTCTTTTTGCTGTTTGCTTCTCAGTCAACAGTTTTAGTAAAATAACTTTAGAAAACCGGGGCTTTATCAATAGGCCACCACCACCACGGCATGCGGAGGGCAGTATGAGGCTACCCAGAGTCTGACAGCTTCCACTAGCATCCTCATCCATTTTCTGCAAGTTACATTCAGCCACTGTCAAACCACTTGATGCCTGGCGGTAAGTGGAGACTCCCCGTACTGTTTCTTAAACTCCCAACAAACAGATCTAGTAGTAAGCACCTGAACACTGTTCCAATAGGACGATCAGGCCAGGAGAGGGAAGGGCTTCTTTTCGAGATTACTACTTCACCAAAAAACGTAATCTTCCAAAGGGCGGGGACTGCCCTGCTGCTGGGGTTCTGGCTGGCACAGTGCCTTTATCATTCTAGCAATAGGGAATTCCTACTTTATTGAAATTAAAGCTTTAAAAAAAAAGTGACAAACTATAACCAAAGAGCAAATGCTCAGCCAGAAGACAGTCCCTCCTGACAGCACAGACCTGCTCATGGCAATCTTGCAATCATCTCATGATTATCTTAGTGATTTCAGCTAGAATGTTCAGTTCACCTTGAAAACAGAAACGAACAACAGGACTACTTCAGCTGACAAACTAATAAAATATGCTAAGACTTGCTGGTAGTCACTGGCACTTCACACAATGCTTGGACTCAACCAGTTTAAGTAAAATAAATAAGGAAAAAAAATCATTACAAAGCCAGTCTTTCCCCTTGGGGAATCAAGAAGCCAGTTTTGACCAGCTGTTCCCTCCATGTACATACACTGTATATGATCACACGCTTCTCCAGAGAAGCAGGGTATCTTTGACCTCCTGACACTGGGCTCTGTGTCTGTGCTCTGAGAGTCAGGAAGGCAACTGCAAGGGTTGGGCCCAAAGGTACTTTCTGGGATGCTTGACAAGACCGCCACTGCTCCCACGCACAGTGTACGCATCCCATGCGCTGGCGCACGATGCAGTGTGCTCAATCAGCCTAGCACATTCTAATTCTTCCACTGCCCTCCCGAGGAACTCAAATCATCATTGGTGCAATTACTACAGAAAATGTGTTGGCAGCTGGCAGCTGCTTTACACGAGAGCTGGTATCTCTGATTTCACTTCCTTGTGTGAACTGCACAGACAGCATGATTCCTGAGCAAAAAATTCAACTACTGTGACCAGAGGGCATGTTAATCCACAGTCTTTGCTTTATTGTATGCAAAGTGAGCTACTGCCCTGAGCATCCTGCATCTGTCAGTCTGTCTGTCTGTTGTTCTCTCTCTTCTTGAACATCCGCTTGATCCTTCCTGAAACAACCAGAGAAGCATGTAGAAGCTTCTCCCCACTGTGGCTCCTTTCAGTCCCGAGACTGATAGAAAAGAATGTACCCAGACTCCGAGTTCTTGGAGATATCAGATGTCAATCCATAGAATTCTTCAATAGCTTGGGCATCGATTTTCTGTGAGGCAGAACAGAAACGTTAGTGCTTCCAGCTTTGACAAGCATGCTTTAAACTCCAGTGAACAGCAGTGTCTATCCCATGTCACTCAGAATGGAGCAAACAGTGTTCAGTGTTCTCCACGGCTGAGGAGAAGCCCTGTGGGAAACACCTTGAGCAACAGGTCCAAAGCTGAACACAATAGCTACCCTTGAGCCAGCACCTCTCCTTCCAAGTGTCAGCAGAACATTATGAAACATATTAGCGGTCAACTACTTTGGATGTGTAAAGGGTCAACCCAACAGTCTGGCCTAGCACCAGGAAAGATGAGAGATGCTGTCAGTGAAGGACCAGCACAAGGATGGATCAGAACGGTCAACACTGATGACGCGCCAGTGTCTCAACTGCTCTATCCATCCAAACCACCGGCAGCCATGTGCACAGAGTGAGTAGGAGGCACTGGAATGCAGTGGGCACTGTGGGGATGAAGCTCACAGCAACCGAAGGATGAGCGCTAGGCTCAGAGGCACTGTGCAAATGTGCTCACAAAGTACAGGGAAACACTAATCACCACTGTAAAACTCCAACTGCAACAGGGCACCTGCCGGGGTGAGGACTCCCCACACTTTCATCTGCCTGATGGCTATGAACATCCATCTGAGCATGCTCACCTCTGCAAAGGAAGCCAACACAGGGTGTGGAGGCCAGACTGACTGAGGGCAGCCCCTGTGAGGCCTGACTGACTGAGATCGGCCCCTATGGACTCAGATATTTGGATGCTTGGTCTCCAGCTGGGGCAGCTATTTGGGAAGGACTAGGAGGCATGTTACTGCCAGTGGGCTTGGTGGGTTTATTCCCACTCTCCCCTCTCCCAGGATGGTTTCTCGGCCTCCTGCATGCAGATCAAGGCGTGAGCTCTTCCTGCCTCTATCGTGGATTCTAAGCATCTGAAACCATAAGCTCAACTAAATGCTCTATTTTATAAGGTGCCTTGGTCATAGTGTTCTATCACAGCAACAAAGCCTCACTATATTGGTTTAGATATCTGTACTTGAACTCTGCCTACAAAATAAAGCCCTGACTAACTACTTAATTAATACCACCAGTCATACGGGAATGAGAAGCTATGAAGGGAAAAAGTAAAGAGAAATGCCCAACTCCAAGGCAATTAAGAAGCTACTTACTTCTACAATGTCGTCATCAAATAACAACCAGAAATCATGACTCTTAACTATTGCAATATAATGGCCTCGGTTGGGACCACTAAAACAAGAGAAAAAAGAAAAGTTAATTAAAAAAACATTATATTACCTTCTTGCCCTAAATTTCAAAATTAAAAAATATTTAAGTGTGTCTGTGTGTGATACAAACAACCACACACACACACACACACACACACACACACACACACTGCAGGTGCCCTCCATAGGCCCAAGGAGGGCTTCTGAGCTCTTGGGGCTGGTGTTAGGGGCAGGTGTCCACCTCCTGATATGGGTGCTGGGAGTTAACTTTCCTGCCCTAGAGGAATGCTATGCGCGGAGAGGTCTGGCATGCAGCTAGGCGCCACCGCATTTACTTGGCATGTGTAAGGCTCTGGGTTTAGCCCCCAAATCATACATCCCTGCAAGGAAAGGCTACAGGCATATGCATCCACACAAAGAACACATGCCCTGTGGATTCGAGTGGGATTTGAGTGGGACTGTCCGTGAATCGGGCTGGCTGGGGATGGCGAATGGATACGGTGGGACAGTCAGAGCACTGAACTGCTGCGTGTCATGTCCACCATCACTCAAATAGTCACTGATGAGAACACAACTCACCACACTCGGGAACAGTCTGCCTTGCAAAATCTATTCAGGCAGCATCATTTCAACACCAAAACCAAAAAAGTAAAGGAAGCCAACAGATGATAGACACGTTCTATAAGCTGCGACATCGGGCCCTTAGACTCAAAGTCAGACAAGAATGAAAATGAATGCATAAAGCTAAAGTATTAAAGGTTTAAACGAAGGGGTGATAAAGTATGTATTTCAAAAGCTAATTTCAAAACAAACTGATCTTGAGAAAGATGAAGGACACTGGAGTCTAGCCAGGTGTGGGAGCACAGACCTGGGATTCCAGCACTGAGGAGACTGAGGCCACCCTGGGCTTCACAATAGAGTCTGTCTTAAAAAAAAAATGTGGGGTGCTGGAGAGATGGCCCAGGGTTAAGAACACTGGCTGCTCCTGCAGAGGATCTATCTAGGTTCAGGTCCCGGCACCCACATGGTGGCTCACAACTATCTGTAACTCAATTCCAGTGGATCTGATGCCCTCTTCAGGGCTCTGAGGGCACCAGGCACAAACGCAGGAGAAACGCAGTCCCATGCTCTCCAGAGCCACGGTTACCTTCCACAGTGAACCACAACAGCCACCAGGTCATACATTCTGTCAGGGTTGGTTGCATCTCCTGAAGTGTTAAACAGACGGAGTTCTAAAGGAAACACCACGCGGTATGAAAGCTTTGTGTATCGGTGAAGCTGGTCCATATACTTAAACCTCTTCAGGTGCAGAGCCAGGATCATGGGCAGTTTCTTAACTTTCATCCTGAAACATAAAGATGAAGACAGAATTTCAGAAAACATTCACTATGAGCTTGAAAGAATTATTAAGTTGGTACAAAAGAATTATGTTTTTGACCCTGTTGAAATCTGACTTTAATACTGGAACAATTCCCTGCCCCCTTCTGAGTGGCCCTGGCTCTCCTGGAATTCACTTTGTAGTCCAGATTGGCCTCAAACTCACAAAGATCCCCCTATTTCTGCTTCCTGAGTGCTGGGATTAAAAGCATGCACCACCACTACATTCTTAATAAATATGCTTCTGTTAGACATCATTTTAGTGCATACATCTCACTTCCTGGGTTTTTTTTTTTGATAATGATTTATTTACTTATATTTATTTTATACTATGGAACTGATATTAAACAAAAAGCAGATGTGAGAAGTTTTGGTTTTTGGGTTTGTTTGGTTTTTTTTGAGTTGAAAATGCATCAAAACCCAGCAGAGACAGCTGGCAACATTAGCAACTCGCCTGACCCAGGAACGCCAAGGAAGGCGCAGTGCAGTGCTGGGTGCAGATGCTTCCTAGAGGGGAGGAGTCCCTGAAGATGCAGAGCACTGTGGCAGCATCAGAAGCTGACAATGACCAACTGAGAGCGGGCAGCAGAGCCGGTCCTCTTCCAGCTGCAGAAGTGGTCATTTGTCCTCTCCTCTCAAAAGTGACCCACTCTTGATCTGACTGTGTCCTGGGGGACAAGTGGAGTGTGGCCAGTGACAATGACAAGCTAAGCAGCAGCTGCAACAACACCAGAGCTCACCCCAGAGCCAGTTACTGACAGTCTGCTGCTCCGTGAGCCACTACAGCTTTCTGTGTCCCAGCCTGTGCATCCGGGCAATGCTCACAGCAAAGTATAAGGCTGCAGCCAGCACTCTCTCATCAGACTGGTCTGCTCTCTTCCACAACAAAGCAGGACCTCACACAGCTCAGCCAATGCATCCACCAACAGGAAGGCTATGGAGCTTGGTCTCGCTTGCCTACCATGTCACCTAACCCAAGCATCTTGACAACAGTTTTCAGGACACACACTTCCACAAGCAGCAGGGTACAGAAGGTGCTTTCTAGGAGCGTGATGGATCCCAAGGTACAGAGTTTTACACTAGAGGAATAAATAAACCTATTTCTCACTGGCAAAAATGTCTTGATTGTTTTGGTTCCTACTTTGATTGATATGAACCTGATTATAATGACTTAATTGCTCTACCCAAGTCGTAGGTGATAAAAGTAGTTTTCCCTGGAGCCTCTGACCTAGTCTCAGGCTCTGGGCCTCACTGACAGTGTCAGATATGGGTTTATCTCAAGCAGTGGCCCTTAAATCTGATCAAAATAAACCTCTCAACATTAATCCTATTGGCTCCTCTCCCTAAAGAACTGGAATTACAGTGGGAAGGAGAAGACTCTTCATGGAAGCTACTTGCACACTGAGCAGGGAGACCCAGGAAGGTAGCTTTCCAAAGTCATTGGCCGCTCCAGGGAGTCACCACAAGAAACTCAATGCTCTATCAAGCCAGATGGCGGCATTTCCTTGGTCGACAAGGAGAATGGTTTCCTCCCACAACAGTATTAAAGACGAACTCAGAGTGTTTGCCACAGTTAAGAATCACCAGGTGTAAAAGTGAGATATATTCTATGAAGGGATAAAATAATCTGGGAATCAAAGAATTTGGCTTTTAACTGTGAAACATCCTAATGCTATATTTGTTTTCTTCTTCACTGCTATCTCGCTCACTGTTGCCTGCCTCACAGTCAGTTCTCTTCAGAGCAAAGCTCCTACGACTCTCCTCCAATCCTCCACTGACACTTTTCACCAACTCCTTCGCCCACCTGCAACCAGAGACCCATTCCGTGCAGATAGGAGACCCCAAAAAGGGGTTAGTCTGGGCAAGAGGGAAGGGAGGCAGTTTTATCAGGACAGTTACAGAGACAGGTTGCAGAGAGAACAAGCTAGACACAGGTGAAGACAAAAAAAGCAAGAGAATGAGAAGGAACCAGATTAGAACAGACTGCCAAAGTTAGTCTGAGGCCAAACAGAGCAATTCAGTCAGAAGCTGAAAGAAGCCAGATTGAATCAGTCAGCTTGGAGAGGAGTTTGAGCCATAACAGCTAAGTTAACCAGCCAGCCAGAGCTCAGAAAGAACAACAAAGGGTGAGCTTATTCACCAGTAAGTCTCAGAGGCTGAAAACATTCTAGGTCTAGATTAGATTGTACTGAGGCCAGAAGCTTCCAGGACGAGGCCGAGGTTAGCAGATAAAGGCAGGAAGCCTAGGAGATGGCAATTATATGAGGCGAATAAAAGATACTTTTATAAGTAAAGACAGCAGGAGCCAATCTTCACTACTAGAGAAGGGAATTACAAAGGTTAAAAAAGGAAGCACAGCAGGGAAGCCCATGCTGTCAGCTGCAATGGGAGCCACAGCGAATTCGCAATTCATGGCTTTCAGTACAGTCAGGTATAGAGCAGACTTATGAATGTCCACACATCCTCTGCTCAGTTCAGGAGCTCAGGAACCTGAACAGCAAGGCACACATTTCCCCACAACAGGACCACAGCAGCACAGGATCAGCTAGTTCCAAGCTCAGAACGTACACTAAATATTTAAAAATCACAACAGGAGAAACTGTAGCTTACAGAAGAATTCCAGGAAATACCTCAGCCAAGAGTTGGGTGACAGTGGCAGCAGCAGTGTCGTGTGCAGAGACCCAGCATGGCCAGCAGACTCCCTGGCTCTAGAAATTACAGTGAGTGGCACTTGGGAACTCAGGTCTAAGGAGCACCTCAAACCACACTCCTCAGCTATCCCTCGGGCCCAAGCTGTTTGACCAGCAGTTAACACTGAGCACCTGCTTCCCTTCTGAGAGCCTGGAATTCGGAGCCAAGAAACCGAGAAAGCCTGCATGACAAGCCCAGAATGGCAAACCTGGGCATGGAGCCCGAAAAGAGCTTCCCATGATGTCACTAGGCAGGGGAAATTCAGTGTCTTGTGTCACTTCACTGGAACAGGGCCTCTTGGAAATCTGCCTGGCTTTGTCCTTTGCTCTGTTCTTTTTCAGTGACGACATTAGCTGTGAGCATGACTGTATACCAAGTACTGAGTCCTAGAAAATCAGCAAACATAGGGACATGCAAATACTGAGGACACACTACAATTACATGCACTTAACAAGATGCATATCTGCAAGACTCCTCTAAGACATCTAAGCCCAACACCTGAAGACATGAACCACAGATGTAGTGTATGGTTCTGGCCTGGGCACCATTCATCGAGCAATTCTCACGAAGCCGTAACTGCTAAGGCTAACAGTAAGAATGTGAGACTGGGGCTGGAGAGATGGCTCAGCTGTTAAAGGCTAAACCCACAAACTAAACGTAGACCCGGAGAGACAGCTCAGTGGATAAGAATGCTTGCTGTGCAAGCATGAGAATCTGCATTTGGATCCTAGTACCCACGAGGTTAAATAAGAAAACAAAACCCTGAGCCAGGTACAGCGGGGCACACCTTCTATCCCAGTGCTTAGGAGGCAGAGGCAGGCAGCTCTCAGAGTCTAAGACCAGCCTGGTTTACACAGGGAGTTCTAGGACAGACAGGGCTGCATGATGCAGACACACACACACACCCCTCAAATGGCAAGAAGAACCTGAGCACAGAGACAGGAGGATCACTGGGGCTCACTAGCTACATCTATCCACAAAACAGTGGGTGAGCACAGGTTCAGTGCTAGACCCTGTCAGAGAGAAAATAGGGCAGAGAGCAACTGAGGAAAATCCAATGTCCATGTCCTCTTCTGCCTCTGCATATGCAAGATCTACAGATGATCTCTCTCTCTCTCTCTCTCTCTCTCTCTCTCTCTCTCTCTCACACACACACACACACACACACACACACACACAGTCAAGAAGCAGCACTCAATGCGCAATTCTGCACATCATTTTCAAATAAAAGCCTACCCCCAACATCCCTGGCCACAGAATCATTAAAATAACTTTGAAACAGGCTGGCAAAATAGTTCTGCCCAAGCCTGAAGACCTGAGGTCAATCCCTAGCTGGTAGAAGGATAGAGTCCTGAACGTGATCCTCTGATCTGTCTGTGTGGTCCCCTGCACAGAGTCAGCATCCCCCCACACTCACACCACCACACTCGGGAGGGCCCGACCCACATACCGCTTGTGTGCCTCCTGCTTGCTCCGGCACTCTTCACAGTAGTACTTATATTCACTGCACAGAGTCTCTGTGTTACTGAACCCTCTGTGAAAAACACAAATTAGGCTTGTTAGGAATACCTGAGAAGTACTAATTCGCTTAAAAATCTTCTAAATGAAAAGTAAATATGAAACTGTAAAGAAAATAATCCTACACAAACCTTAAGCAGTGAGTAATTGATGTGTTTTGTTCCACGTCAACAGAAAGGTCTAAAAAATCTTCATCTTTGCTGCTTATCTGTAAAACAGGAGTTATTTCAATAACCAGGAAATCAGTTTCCAGCTGCCAGGTTCAATGTCTTATACTCAGACATCCACTTGGTCTGAAATACCAGAAAAGCACCGAGCAACTGTCCATCTCTTATATCTCCTGGATGGGAAGACTCTCAACACCTGACCATCTCACTGGCTGAGAATGAGAATTTCGCTGCTCCCCAGTGATGACATAGGGAGTATACAGTGTCACCCTGGTCCTCAGTAGCACAGGCTCCGTCTGAACACTGCCCAGTTGCTCTGGACGAGATCCTCATGCCAGGACTTGTAGGAGGAGCCACCGAGGTTGGAGACCTGGATGGGACTGACTTGGCCTGTGATAATGGATATAGACTGATGTCCCTGATGCCACATACAATGAAACTTGGCAACATCCACATTTAAGGGGGAAAAATGGAAAAAGGCAAGGCAAGGCATGTGCCTGAAATCAGCCTTGGAAGAACAGAGGAAAGCACAGAGAGGAACAGCAGCGGTGGCTGGCTCCCTTCTGAAACACTCCACTGTATCCACTGCACACCTAACTCACGATGGAGCCCATCCTGGCCTTTATACTATCACTGTCTGGACATCAATGGACAATCTTTGTTCCCTGCTGGGCATCTTGAAGGTAAGACTTCCAGCTTAATAATCTTCTACTATCTACTCTCTACTTACCATCTCTCTGGCAGAGTTGGTTCTTAGATTTGTATGTAATCAAATAAAGATATGATGTGTATTTACATACTCCGGAGAATACCCAGCTTTCACCCCCTAGCTTATTTCGATGAAGGCAGCAACATGAGTACTCACTGTGAATTGGCATAATGATGGCCACAGAACTTATTGGTAGCAAAAGAGTACCTACCCCATAAAAGTTACATTAATGAATAGTCAAACTTTCGAACAGAATGGCTAATATTGCTTTCTCCTTCAAAATGCTTTCTTGTCTGTCTTCCTCATCCAATACAAACCTGACTTCAAAGGCCTGGTAGAGCACTCCACAAGTCTCCCAGAGGCCCCAAATCTACATATAAGTATCACCTATTACTACATTTCTCAACATGTTAAGTAACTATTTTGTTTTATTGAAGACTAAAGTGTGTGTGTGTATGTACCAATACATACCTGTACACATATACTGATGTCTTGTAACAGATCAAAGTTCATGATAATAAACATAAAAAAATCCAATTCCCTGATGGTTGTATCTAATACCCCAATGGAAACACTGCTGTAATAACGCAATCAAACATTGCCCTGCACCACTGACTGCTGGTTCGGGCAATGAAAAAGGCCCACAGCACAGCCAGCCTTTCTCTAGCCAAAAGCGTCTTCACAGACTGATGCAAAATCCGCCTCTTCCCTGGCCTGGACTAGACCCACCACTAAGGATCACACGGGAAGGCAACTCTATTTATTTCCTAGTGCAAGGCTATCTGATTCTTGGCAACCAATCTGGAGCTTCGTCTTGACCAAGTGTCCACCCAAAGGGTGTTCCCGTCCTTGAGGGCACCTGAGGTACAGTTCTATTCCAACAACAAACACATGTACAACTGTAGAAAGGAGGAAATAAACTCCCAGTTGTGATGGTTTGAAAATGCTTGGCCCAGGGAGTGACACTATTAGAAGGTGTGGCCCTGTTGGAGTAGGTGTGTTACTATGGATGTGGGCTTTAAAACCCTCACCCTAGCTGCCTAGAAGCCAGTCTTCTAGCAGCCTTCATATGAAGATGTAGAACTCTCAGCTCTGCCTGCACCATGTCTGCCTAGATGCTGCTATGTTCCAATCTTAATGATAATGGACTGAACTACTGACCTGTAAGCCAGCACAAATATATGTTGGTCATGGTATCTGTTCACAGCAGTCATGTGCCACATTGCTGTCATTAACAGCGAGGATGGTGACCTTGTACGATTATTATGGGACTAAGAAGTCCCCACCACCTAGCAACACTGTAGCCACATCATTGTGCGCACTGCATAACCCAAGCACTGGAGATGCTATCAACCAGCCTCCTGTGCTGCTGCTTGTCACCCCAGAGGTGAACACATTACGGTTAAATGACGTCAGTTACATGCTTCTCCACAATAGGTTTCTGCTTCTGACTTCATTTCACATCCCTTTATCTTAGCAAAGACTCAGAAGAGACGAGTACTGTGTAATATGGTGGCAGCACACAGCCCTGTGCTGAGCCGTCCTTTGATGATATTCAGACTCAGCACGGAGGGACCACATTTGGCTCGGTACCTATCCCTGAGGTGAAGACTCGGAGCTATGCTTCCATCTAATCTTACGTGGTTCTAAAGCCTCTTAAACTATAACAACAGCATGATGCAGACTGCAGTGAGCACCCTGGCATCCTCATGACAGGCACGCAGCACCTGACAGGGCTACACAAAAGCACAGGCAGGGCCTTCAGACTGACAGCTATGCCGATGGACTTACAGTTTCACAAGTAAGACACCTGGTTTCATTAGTTAATGTTCCCTGAAAAATCTCGTGGACCCACGTTGGGTCTGGTGTGCTGTTGTTATCCTCGTTGTCCACGTCTCCATTCCGTAATCGGCCATTTTGCTTCTCCTGTTTTCTTTCTTCTTGTAGAATATCAGCAATTGTATTGAGTAGGTAATTTAAGAATTCATGGGCATCTTGTTGCATGTAGTTGTCAAACAGCTCTAAAAATAAAACAGGAAAATGAGTGTGTAGTATAAAATCTGGTATTTTATCAAAACTAGAAGCACATACTAATTATAGACAATGAACAGGAGAACAGACAACTACAGCATCTGAACTTCTGACTGATGCAGAGGGAAAGGAAGGTAAGGGGAATGATGGTTCCATGCCGGCCAGGAGGCAGGCAGCAGCTGATCTTCACCACCTGGGTCCTTCCACAACCACTTCAGTAGAGGCAAACCTGTCAGCAGGAGCCGACACTGCTTACTAAAGGCTTACTAACGAGACTGAGCAAACTCTGAGAGCCCACTTACGAAAGGAAATTACCAGGCAGGCCATGTGCTCCAGAGTCTGATTTAGCAGGAGAGGAGTGAGGCTTTTCATGACTCCCACAGCTGACTGTCATGCAGTCAGGTGTGGATCTGCCATCAAGAATTTTCCACTCAGGTCACATAATCACTACAGTCCACTCCAATTCTGAGCTCCAAGAACGTCCTTCCCAGCAGCCATGGACAGATATGGCACAAACACTGGCTGCTCCTTGGATCCCCTAGGTGCACGAGAGTTCTCTGCGGTCAATAGGCTCAGGCCCTGCTTTGTATAGTACCTGGGGCCTTTATTTTACAAGGGCTGGAAAAGTAAAGTCTTCCTGCCAGGAAAAACGAAGCAAATAAAATAGAATAAAATAAAATATGCCTCCCCCAACCCCAACTGTGAGCCCACTAACTGAAAAGAGCTGCACTAGTAAACTTGCTTTTACATCCTCAATGCACAGGGAGGAAATCCACAACTGTCTCTTTTAAAGCAAACACGGGGTGGGAATGGAGTACTTGCATCCTGAGACCCTCGGTCAACTCATAGTGCTTCACTACATACACACACACACACACACACACACACACACACACACACACGCACGCCAACACACACACACGCACGCCAACACACACAACAACAACAACATACATCTTTAGAAAAAAGTAGGGAATGTCTAAGACAGAAACTACGAAATGCTGCTTTTAAAGAGCTACGGATGAACACATTAAAGTCAGCTTCACGCAGTAGGTCATTTCCAAAGCCAGGGCCTTTATGACATTCCCATGGCGAGTGTGGCTGTTGGATCAAGACTGTCTGAAGCTGCGGGCAGTGTCATTCACCTGAGATGTGGTTCTCAGTCACCACCAGGGACCCGGCACATGCAGCTATAACAAAGATTCTGAGTGCTGAGAACACAGAACTGTAAGCTCAGAGGCCCCCACAGCTTCAGAGGCCCCCACAGCTGCACTGGCTCCCACAGCTGCACTGGCTACCATGGCTACCGTTGATGATGATGCTAGGAACACAAGCTTCACAGACAGCATGAACAAAGGACAGAGCAAGAGAGGATTACACACTACATATCAGTCACCCATGTGTGCTAGAACAAACATAAGACCAACTCCTAAACCTTCTTTGCAAAGGTAAAAGAAAACCAACTAGAAAACTGGCAAAGGAGATGAACAGGTGACAAACTAAAAATCCAGATACTCAGCACTACTTAACTAACTGGGAGACGAAAACTAAAACAGGAAAAGCACGATTTTGACCATCACTTTGCCAGTGTAAGAACATGCCTTACTTGGCTTGAGTGGAAAGGGTCATTCACCAGCACTGGCGCTAGGGCAATAGTGGAATGGCAGGCATGCGCTAAACGGAAGTCTGCATGGAGGTTCTAACAAAATGCAGTCTAGCACTCAAGAGTGCAGCCAGGTGAATCTGGTTGCACAAGGAAACAGTAGTCTGGATATATCCTAAATGCTTCTGAAAAGAATAGGTCAAGTTTAAGTCATGCTATGGCTCTGCTATGGTCATGAGGAAACAGCTCTCTGTGAACATGGAGCATGGCTACATTTCCAAGACGCTCAGTAGGAAGGAAGCGGAGTATGTACTGGCTCCATCAAACCCGACCTGCACTTTCTATGTGGACATGATTAAGTGCATATAGAAAGCTCTGCTAATATCCAGCTGTTCCTCAGGAGCGTCTAGTTTTTCTGTGGATTCTCTCAGACCACACAGCATACTGATTATGCACTGAATAATAAAGTGCAGCGTGATGTGCAAGCCTCCCCACCCGCTCTCCACCTGCGTGCTGCATACCCTTCCCATTAAGCCCTTTCAGGGTTTTCCTTCCTTTCTTAGACAGGGTCTCACTCCATAACTCAGGCTGGTCTATATCTCATAGCAATCCTCATGCTTCAGTCACCAGTGCTGCGACTCTATGTGGGAGCCACCATTCCTGTGCCTCAGCCTACCCTATTTCCACCACAACTTAACCAGTGTAAGGTGGCTCCCCTTACTTGGCCCACAACATCTCCCTGGATTCTATACTGAGAATAACAAGTATGACTTGCAGATCTGAGTCTTTCTACCTCCTGTAGTGAAGGGTAAATTCACACAAATCCTGCCCAGCTTTCACACACTCAAACCCTTTCTGCAAATTTCAATCTCAAACCAATGCAGTAATAATGCAGCTGGAGTGGCCCTTCACCTCACTGCCTGCTGGATTCCAGTCCCTGAAAGCCCCTATGAGATGTTTAAGAGCCCAAACCCTGTGAGTCCCGAGATTGCCACATGCCCTAGTCCAAACAGACTTAACATCAACTTGATCTTTAGCTCTCTATACTTGCATGCTGGGATTTGCCCATCAGGGACAGTTGATCCAAAGCACTGTGGCCCACTTCCCATTCCTACCCGGCAAGAGCACTGCAGCCCACCCCTGCACTGAGTGTATGCTGCTGACCACTCTACAAACCCTCTCATGGTTCCACCTGAAGCCGTGCAAATAACACTACAAGCTCCAAGCGGCTCTTAAGAAGGTGAGTTGCTTTCAGGGTGGCAAACCCTCTCTGAGGTGCTACTTCCTAATGCTGGGGCTCCCCCTGCACTGTCCACCCTCCCTGCTGCTTCTGGGCGTTGTCTCACCTACTTCTGACTTTCCAGCCTGTAGCTGCCACTTCTAACTTAATTCATGCTTGCTTATCAGAGCCCGCCAAAGGAAAAGCATAAAGATCTGTCCATACAGAGAGCCACCACCCTTTCACTGACTCTATATGTCAACTTCTCCCAACTCACTGGTGGCCTGACTCATAGACCACCCCAAGATCCACGGCAACCTTAATATCTCAGTGTCAAGGTCACATCCTTGAATGAACCTCTTTTTCTTTAAAACACAAAAACAGCAAAACAAGACAAGAGACAGCTCTTCACTTGCTCACTAGTGTTAAGAACCAGAAGAATGATAGAAAGACATTAGAAAATCAGAAATGGCCTGGGTGATGCCTCTCACCTGTGACCTTGATACTAGAGGCTGCGACACAGTGAGTTTGTTTAGTTTGATGCGAAGCTGAGTTACAGAGTTCAAGGCTAGTGTGGGCTTCAGAGGAGATGCAAGGAAGAGGGAAGGCAGGGTGAGGAAGTGAAGGGAGGCAGGAAGCCTTTCTAAGAATAGCTGGGAACCTAGTTACCAGCTTCGATGATTACCTCATGGCAGTGGGCAGCACATACTGGATCAACGCCACCATTTCTAACACTGTAATCTTCCCTTAAAAACCACTTTCACATATATACGTTCTTTCAAAACAACTGCTATGTTTATCACTCAAAAATGCAAATGAGTTTTTAATGAAAATCTTCTTGGGGAGGAGAAAGAAGTGAGTAGTCCATGTAACAGTGGCTTCAGATCCCTGAAAAATGCCCTATCTTGAACTTTAGAAATCATGCATGAGGCAGGGCAGCAGCCCTGTATGTCTTCAATAAATGTTATGCTCAGTATACCAGCATCTTGCAACTCCTGGACGATGGCTACTTACGGTTTAAAGGGATCAGCAGGATTATACAAATATCAACTCACAGCCAGAGGGAAGAACTGAAGGGTTGCACTGTACTGCTTACAATGGCCATGTTTTCTTCCTAATACAGAAATAGTAGTGTGCTGCTCTTAGGTGAAACAGAACTGCATAAAGTAAATATGAGAAGTGTACTCAAATCTTTCTAACAGGTGTCATTTACAAACATCTGGTGTGTGCTCATTTGCAGCACACCCAGGCTTACACACACAGATTTATGTTTTCAGTGACACATGACTTTGTCATCACTCCACTCTTCACATTCAGATCCCTTCAGAACCAGACCCTTCCTTAGTCAGCACAGCTGAATTGCTAGCACAGCAGGGGTGGCGGCAGGGATCCAGGATGTGCTTAATGTTTTTTGAATGAATGAATGAATAACTGAACAAAAAAAAAACAGGTGTTCAAACAGCTATGAAATGTGCAAAAAAATGTGGCTCATAACAATTTAAAAAAATGTATATACACATACTTACATATATGGCTCATAACAATTTAAAAAAATGTATATACACATACATACATATATGTCATATATAGTATACAGACTAAGGTTCATGAAGTCAGACAGAGCTCAAAGCCACAGATAAAGCCTCAAGGCCACCTTAACGTCTGAGAATTGTTCAGGTGACAGTGAGCACTGACAGTTACCTCACTGACCTGTGCTGCATTTCCTCTACAGTAAAATGGCGCCTACAGGAAGCAGCACTGGCTAGAGGAGCGCACAGCTTCCCTGAGGACTGCAGCAGCCCTGCCTTACCCCTCCCACAATGCTGTTCTCACCATCCAATACCCATTCATGGGGCTCCTGTCCCAATGACACCTACACCGCCCCCCCAGCTTCCCAGGCTCCATAAAAGTTCTGTTCCAGCTGGCCACCCTCCAGTGCACCTCACAGCACTCTGCAGCACTCTGCTTCCATCCCACTTACCTAGGTCACCAGGTGGCCTCTGATCTCACCTGATCAACAGGATCCCAACACCCACACTAGATGGCTGCTCACACTTCCATGCCTCCTCTGCTTGCTTCTCCTTCCTAGTAAGGCCACACCACACACATACAGAGCTGTCAGCACCTGTCCTCCCCTGTGGGGGGTCAGGCCTCCACAGAGCTGGTGCACAACAGGAAATCAGTATGTAATGATCAATGTGAACAAGTACCTAGCCATCAAAGATAGTGTCACTGTGGAGCTGAAGGAGTCACACTAGCTGTGGGGAGCGCCTGTGCTTGCGCACATACCATGAGTTAAAACCTAAGAACACAGACCTGTTGAATAAGTCGAAGCCAGAGTCTGTTTCTTCTCCAAATCTCCAAACAATTAACAAATGGAAGTGGCATGCGTAAACAACGAGGGGACTGTACTGAGACCGCATGGGTCTCTAACCCTGACCCAGGACAGAGGAGGTCAAGGCAGGCGGGCAGCCCAACAGGGCTTCCCAGAGATTTAAAGGAAAGCATACGACGGGGAAGACAGTAACTTACTTTCATCTATGAACCCCACAAAATTCTCAAGAAGAAATCCAAAACCCCAAGGTAAATATTAATGTATTCCAAATCATATTTACAGATGCCAACAATACCAAGAAATAAGAATAGAAAGTATGAGAAGACACGTTTATCATAAATATTTATTCTGGCATCTGTCTCATTGAAGCAGGTATTAAGTAGGTCTGTTGTTTTATCAATTTACTTTTCCTAAATACAAAGAAAAACCAAAAAACAAACAAAAAAACCCAACAACTTTAAAAACCCTCTACAAACCAGGAAAAGTCTTCAAGCATGTAATTGAATAGGATATTCAAAACACTAACTTCAGGGCTTGGGCCACTGCTCCCTTGCTCGTTTATGCTCGCACTCACGCTCTCTCTCTCTCTCTCTCTCTCTCTCTCTCTCCCCCTACCCCCATCTGTGTGTGTGTGTGTGTGTGTGTGTGTGTGTGTGCACTAGCTCAAGTGTGTACTCAGCTTGACCTGTGCCTAGCACCAATCAAAGCACAGGTAATCAATTTAAAGGCTTATTGCTACATACCTGAAAACTACCTTGTGCTCTGCATAAACACAGAGGCTTTCCCAGCAGACACTCCTGCAGAGGAGAGCGGCACACAGACGAGAGGATAGGACTGTACTACATTAGTTTAAACCACATTCTGAAGGCTTAAGTTTGAGTTTGGTTTTTTTTTCCCTCCTTTTTTGGTTTTCAAGATGGGTTTTTTCTGTGTAGCCCTGGCTGTCCTAGAACTTGCTCTATAGACTAGGCTAGCCTCGAACTCAGAAATCCATTTGCCTTGGAGCCATGCCACCACCTCCTGACTGGGATTGAGTTTCTTTCTTTCTTTCTTTTCTTTCTCCTCCCCCAAGACAGGGTTTCTCTGTGTAGCCCTGGCTGTCCTAGAACTTGCTCTGTAGACAAGGCTGGTCTTGAACTCAGAAATCCACCTGCCTCTGTCTCCTGACTACTGGGATTAAAAGCATGTGCCACCACAGCACAGCTTTTTTTTTTTGAGTTTCTTAAAAACGGAAAAAAAACTGTGCAGATCTGGAATCTAAACAAATAAATGCCTCTCATGAGAGGGAAATGTGATGGTCTGCAAGTAAGAAACCAAACACCTCTTCAGAATGCCCATCCACTTCAACAACAGCCCCTAACCGCGCCAGTCAGTCTAGAAGTCAGGGGATAGCTCTTCCTAGACTCATTCCAATTCACTCAATGAGCAATGTAACTGACCACCTTAAAGGTACCATACCATTACACATTAGTATTCTCAACAAGCAGTCATAGCCGTGAGTATCGTACGTGAGAGGGAGATCAAAGGCAACGACATTCACCATCACCTCTACACTGATCTGAGGCAGCAGCACTGCCACAGACACAGAGCTGGCTTAGGAAGGAAGGGAGCCAAGCACCAACTCGGCCACTTTCCCAGGGACTCTGCAACCTTGGGAAAAATTATGCACATCTCATGGAAGTAATGTCTACCTTAAAGTCTTGTAGAAATTAAATGAGAAGTACCTCAAATTAGAAAGAGATGGGGGCAAGCAGTAGTGGCAATGGAGCACACCTTTGGATCCTGGCACTCAGGAGGCAAAATTAGGCAGATCTCTGTGAGTTCAAGGCCAGCCTGGTCTAAGAATGAGTTCCAGGACAGCCAGGGTTATATAGAGAAACCCTGCCACAAACAAAACAAAAATGTAAAACAACACAACAACAACAAATAGGAAAGAAAAAAAACAGGACTTCTCTGTGGCTTAACTAATGTGATTTTTGTTTTGTGGGCAAAGCAAGGAGAATAGGGGCTCTCTATCTTAAGATTTTTGTTTTAAGAGAAATGAATTAACAAAGGAAAGCAATGTACAACCAACATTCCATGGAACTGTGTTTTTGTTTTGTTTTGCTTTGTTTTACAGGGTGGATGCAGGGATAGAGCATCTCACTCTAAGGCCGGCCACAAACTGATGATCTCCACATTGCAGGCTGAGTGCTGGAGTTCCGGGCACGTGCCACCACAGAAGGCACAACCAACCACTCCAGATAGAAATGTCAAGTGGGCAGAAGAGAGCAGGGGTCCCTCCCTCTCAGGGCACGTGTGGTTTAGCTGAGTACCACACTCCCAACACTGATCACACCTCACACAAACCTCCGGAGCTGAAATGGGAGCCCCATGCCTCTGCTTCTCCACAGGCTTATGTGTTTGCATACTTGGGTCCAGTTAGTGATGCTGTGGGGTAGGTTATGGAAACTTCCTACAGTAGTAGTCACTGGCGAAGGTGTGAACTTTTACATCTCCTGTTCTTTCTGTGTGCTCCCTGTGTCTGGTTGAAATGTGGTCTAATGGGCAGACCATAGTTCCTGCTGCTTGTCCCAGACAAAACAAAACACACTCCCCTCTAGAGATGAATGTTAGAACAAACTCTTTCTCCCCTAACTTGCCTCTCAGAATATTCTAATGAAACAGCTAACACAGTATGAAGTATAAACAGATGATGCTCAAAACAAAACAAAACAAACAAACAAAAAACTCTGCGTTACAGCATGCTCTATTCACCTTCCTAGGACATAAGCAACAGTACATAGGAAATAGAAGAATTACCGTTTTCTTTCCGCAACCTTGTGATGAACTTCTTCGGCGGGATTACGCCGACCTTCTTCTTCTGGGTGGCTATGCTGTGGAAGAGGTCTGCCAGGCAGGTGAGAAGGTTCTCTTTTTTTCTGGGCTGACTTTTGTATGCTAGAACTTTTTCCCGAAATGGACGACAAAAATAAAGTGCTTGAAGAACTGAGTTGCAGTAGCAGGTATTCCCAAACTATGAGAGGAAAGAATGACGCCGTTAAATGTGAAGAAGGCAGCTGTGAGGAGAGAGCCAGGAACGCAGAGGACTGCCCTCTCTGTCCTGCAGTCCATTATTTTTAACTCCTATCAGATCATAAGTGGTTTACGTCGTGATTTTAAATGCAACTCACAGGCCAGGTGTGGTCCCCTTTAGTCTTAGCACTCGGGAGGCAGAGGCAGGCAGGCCTTGAGTTTGAGGCCAGCTTAGTCTACAGAGTGAGTTCCAGGACAGCCAGGGCTACACAGGAGAAACCCTGTCTCAAAAACAAACAAACAAACAAACAAACAACAAAAACCAAACAAAACCAAATCCCTCAACCCAAACTCTTCTAAGAAATATTTCAAAGTAAACATTTTCTATCAAGGTCACACAGGCACTACATACCAAGCACAAACAGAAAGCTGGCTGGGCCGTTAGCATGGAGGATCAGAGAGGCTGCAGGCAGAGCTGGCAATGGTGGCGTCACCCCTGCAGGTCTCAGGGAAGTGCTGTTGCCCCTTACTCAACCAACTCTTCCCTTCAAAACTGTTCCCCTCCCATGGGGACACTACCTGACAGAGCCAACACAGAAAGCGTGATAATGATAACTTCCTTCTCTGAGGTAAATGCAACCATCATCCGCCAAGTTAAAAGCAAATACAGGAGCTGAGGAGAATCACAGCAGCAAGGCAGATCCAGCCCGACCCATGGTTCCAAGTTAAAGCTTGTTCTGTTTGGATGTTCTTCTCTAAGAGAAGAAGCCCCCAAAACAGCTACAATCTTTTTTTTCTTTTTTTAAGAAGTCTGACTTAAAAAGATATGAAGGTCTGTGAGAACATGTAACTTCCCATCTTAATGCCTGCCTGGTTGGAAGAAGCAAGCACTGGCTTCAGAAAGACGCTGTGCAATGAAGACTTTCCAGGACAGCTACAGGCTGCAGCTCTCTGATATTATTGGCTAGCTCCAGAGAAAGTATCCCTGCAGAATACACATCACTAAGACTCATTATTAATTAGCCAGCATCATTTTCATCTTCAAAGTAGAATCCATACCACAACCATAGAAATCTAACTGTCAGCACATTCTGGTTCTGTCAAAGAGAGACACATCCATGATCAGGACAATAACCAGCATTTGGATATCCTTATCAAAAGATATGTAACAGATATTTAACACCTTCCACATAAATAAGAGAAAAACACATCACCGCATAGTTACATCAGAAATGTTTAAGACAACAAGGACTTATCGTCTGTAAAAAAAAACAAAAAGCAAATGGCACAGGCTGAGAAACCAGAGGGCATCTGCAGTGTACACATAGGGAAGACTACATGCCAGGTTCTGTCTTAGTCAGATTACTATTGCTGTGATGAAATTCCATGACCAAAAGTGACTTGGAGAGGAAAGGGTTCATTTGGCTTATACTTCTACATTGTAGTAAATCAAGGAAGGAGGTCAGAGCAGCAACTCAAACAGGGAAGGATCCCGGAGACAGGGGCTAATGTAGAGGCCACGGATGGGGTGTTGTTTACTGGCTTGCTCCTCATGGCTTGCTCAGCCTGCTTTCTTATAGAACCCAGGACCACCTGCCCAGGGATGGCACCACCCACAGTAGGCTGGCCCTCCCCCATGGACTATTAATTAAGAACATGTCCTACAGGCTTAATACAGTCTGATCTTCGGGCAATTCCTTAATTGAGGCTCCCTTCTCTCAGATGATTTTAGCCTGTGTCAAGCTGACAGAAAACTTTCCAGTGTAGGTCCCTCACTGTGTCAGCACAGCCAAGTCCATCTTCTGATGTAGCATACACCCAGCCCTGAGCCCTGCCATTGGATAGTTTTCCTTAATCAGTTCTATTAAGGAAATCATTAAGGAGAGTTAGAATTCTTTCTCAACAGTTGATATTAAATCCTCACAATAATTAATAACCCCCCTATGGTGGCTTGAATATGCTTGGCCCAGGGAGTGGCACTGTTAGGATGTATGGTCTTGGAGTAGTTGTGACCTTGCTGGAGCAAGCATGTCACTGTGGGGGTGGGCTGTGAGAGCCTCCTCCTAGGTGCCCGAGGAGAGTCTGCTCCTAGCTTCCTTTGGTTGAAGATGTAGAACTAACTCTCAGCTCCTCCAGCACCATGGGTGCTGCTGGGCTTCCTGCCATGATGAGAGTGAACTAAACTCAGCCCCAATTAAATACTGACTTTTATGAGAGTTGCCTTGGTCGTGGAGTCTGTTCACAGCAGGGAAACCCAAACTAACACACACACACCCTTCTTTTGTTTTTCAATACAGGGTTTCTCTTTATGTAGCCATGGTTGTCCTGGAACACACTATGTAGACTAGGCTGGCCCTGAACTCACAGAGATCCTCCGGCCTCTGCCTCCTAAGAGCTGGGATTAAAGATGTGTGCCACCATTCCTGGCTTTAAAAACTTCGAAGAGGGGGCTGGAGAGATGGCTCAGTGGTTAAGAACACTGTCTGCTCTTCCAGAGGTCCTGAGTTCAAATTCCAACAACCGCCATAAATGGTTGCTGGTGGCTCAAAACCATCCGTAATGAGATCTGACGCCCTCTTCTGGAATGTCTGAAGACAGCTACAGTGTACTTAGACAGCTACAGTGTACTTTCATAATAAATAAATAAATAAATAAATAAATCTTTAAAAAAAAAAAAAAAAAACCTTTGAAGAGGGAGTCGCCTGAAATTGGAGTTACAAGTGACTGAGGGCCAACTGAAATGGTATACCAAGAGCCAAACTTTCCCCAGATCCTAAGATACTTTTAAAAATTCATATTCATATGTGTGGACATGCGTATGTATAGTGAGTTAGCATTTTTACCTGTTCAGCCATCTCCCTGGCCACTATGAAAATATCTTCTTCAACCAGTCAGCCCTGGCGACCCCAACCTCTGCATCCGCCCAAGTGGTTTAAAGGCAATGTGTGTTAATCTAGAAGCATTGTCCACTCCCACCCCTGCCCCCAGCACCGTGTAGAATGTGCTGCTCACTCCCACTCTATCCTACTGCCCATGCCTCCGGGTGGGAGCCAACTCCTCCTTTATCCTGTCCAGTAGCTGACCACACCCATGTCATCACATCTGTGGGGAGACAGGGCACCTTGACAATCTAGATAGAATCCCTGGACCGGCTTTCTTTGACTAGGAACTCTCTGGCATCTCTGGAACACAACCCCCAAACAGGCTGTGTCTACCAGATGGAGAGACACAAGACAAGACTGAAATTGATTTGTAAGAAAACAGAACTAGGACACCTTCCACCTAATCACGCCCATAACCCAGAGGCAAAGAAAAAGACATTTTTCTCTCTTCTCCACCCCAAGTCTTGTTCCAAACAACTCAGCTTAAACAATCCATCAGAAGAGTCTAGGAAGGCAACATAATTTGTTTAAATGTTTTGGAATTTTATTTTTATTTTATGTGTACAGGTATTTTTATTTTATGTGTTATCAACTACTTCCATGCAATGTCCAGGGAGGCCAAAGGAAGGTATATAATCTCCTGACACTGGAGTCACAGGTGGTTGGGAGCCACCACGTAAGAGCTGGGAACGGAACCCAGGTCCTCCGCAACAACAGCCAGTGCTCTAACCCCTGAGCCTTCTCTCCAGCCCCAGTGATCCTAACCTTGCTAACAGGGATCTGGTGAGGAGGCTCACAGTAGAGCTGCAGGGCTTGTGCCAGAGTAGCCTGAGAACTGCATGGCCCAGGAGGCGCCAACACAGCAGTGAGGAGACAGCACTCCACAGTCCAGTAGCTCTACTCAGTGTGTGTCCTGTACCACAGACATTCAGAAGCTTGCTCATCCTGCAAGCTCCTCACCAGCAAAAACCACAGACGTACTCATACAACTATAGGATCAAAGTTCAAAACAATGTTTTCAAAGAATTTAGCTAATAAAAAATTTAAAACAGATTAAACAAAACCAAACCAACCTATAACTACAGCTAGATTAAGCAGGTGATGATTAACAATGCTGAGACTCATCCCGTTTGTCTCCTGTAGGCTGGTCAGCTGTCTGTCTTAACTGCTATGCAAACACAAAGGCCCTGCCTCCCACAAGTGAGTGCTTGTTGATGACCTACCCCCATAGTCCAAAAGGGACCCCGTAAGGCAGGTCTAGCAGCAATTCTTCCATATGTACTTCCTGGAAAAGCAAAGAAGCTTGGGAATGCAGCTATTTACAGGCTGATGGGAGTAGCTCTCCCTTAAACCCCAAAGTGTCTTCCCCTCCTGCAACGCCCCTGCAGTTGGGGAGCATGGACTCCAGGGCCTTGAGCACACTGCACAGGATGTCCGACCCCACTTCAGACTTTCTAGAACAGCTCCACAGATGAGTACTGCTCACCATGCACATAAGTTGCAGACGGGAACATGACTCGAAACACTGACCTCTGAGTTACCCAACCCATTCCCCACACCACCACTCCCAGGTCCAACACCGTTGTTGTTTTTAAGCAAGGCTGGAGTTCTGATACAGACTTAATTACACACAATACAGAAATTGGTGCTTATGAAAGAAAGGACAGTTGTACACCCCAAGTGTGGGTGCAGGCATCTCAAGGGAGTTGAGCCAATCTTGATATTTAAGGAACACCTATGAGTAAGTGGTGTTACAGTTCTAAAACTAAAGCAGCAGCCAAGCGAACAAGAGAAAAGCTGCAGAGAGAGGTGGACACACAGAGTAAGGGCTGGGCACAAAGGGCAGAAGCAACAGAAGCCATCTGAAAGCGTCAGCCACAGCAAAGCCCAGTCCTGCAACCAGACTGCTATCTGAGTAAAGGCCAAGGCTCTCGGCCACCTGAACCCTTGGGTCCTGAGAACCCCCACAAGTGACAGGATTTGTATAATAATGAGGCATAAGGACCAGAAGCTGTATTTTCATCCATCAAACAAATTCAATGGTCTCACCACAGTTTATCCCTCTGGTTTATCCTGAGCTGATTGCTTTGTGGCCTCAAGAGAAGCATAAACCCTGTTTATATTTATACTGACTCATGATATCTCTAATAAAATAATTCAAAATTAACCAGACCTGAAATACAATACAACTTCATGATCGTCTAGTGAGAGCAGCCATTCTGGACAGGGCTGCGGAGTTTCACTATCAAATGTATTTTTATGTTGTATCTGCCACCAAGACTGAAATATCCAGGACAGACTTGGAACTAGGAAAATAGTATTTTTTCTTTATTGAGTTTCAGTTCTGTAAAAAACACCTTCAGTTAAATTCCCAAGTTCTTGCCAGGCTTTACGGACTGGGGCCAGTGGCCTCCCCTGTAGGAAGCTTTTACATAGCTATACATGTGCGATACACTAAAGAACTCTTAAATATCAAGCAATTACTTGTCTAGTTATAGATCAAACTTTTGCTGTGAGAATTCTGTTGCCAGAACTGTGAAATTAGGCTGAAAGTGTTAAGACCTCAGACAAGTTTACCTCCTTTCAACTCCAGGTCACTTTCAATCCTAACGCCACAAATGGGTTTCCTTTACTGAAGGAGGAAGTGTACTGACTCAGTGTGGCAGAGCTTCAAGGCCGGAAGGTACTTACATTGACTAATCCAAAATAGTGCTCATTGACCGGAAACTGTTCTGGACCAATCTCTTTCTCTAATGCCGAGGCATTGGCGCCCTGTAAAATGAAAACCGCAATGATCAGGATTTACAGTATTTCTATAATGTACAGTCATACAGGCTGAGATATCCTTTTAAGGCCACACTCAAGTTACAGCAAACCAACATTATTCAAAAACAAAAAATGATATTGAAATTTATTTATTTATTTATTTATTATAAGTACACTGTAGCTGTCTTCAGGCACTCCAGAAGAGGTCATCAGATCTCATTACAGATGGTTTTAAGCTACCATGTGGTTGCTGGGATTTGAACTCAGGACCTTCAGAAGAGCAGTCAGTGCTTTTGACCACTGAGCCATCTCTCCAGCCCCCAAATAGCTTTTAATCACATGACTAAATACTAGTTTACACAAGTTAGTCAGGATTCATGTTCCTAGCACACTTCCCACCTTCTAAGCAATCAAGGAAAACTTCTGACTTTTATACTGTAATAGGACAAGACTTTGCTGGCAACCACCTTGGAGCCAAAAGGAAGGAAGGAAGGCTCACACAGTGCAGGGCCCAGCCAGCATGTGCAACAGGACTCCTTAAGGATGGGAGACCCAACTGGACCAGTATCTATAACCTGCTGTCCTAGAGGAAGACCCAGAAGTAACAGGCAGATGCCCACAGGGTAAGCAGCATCAGTGGCCCTGCACAGCACAGGAACTCCCAACAAGGAAGCAGACTTTCTGGGATCAGAAACACTAGAGGAAGAGGGCCGGAAGCCAAGAGACAGACAGACAGACAGACAGACAGACAGAGCACCTCCTTCCTCCCTTTCACATCAACACCGTGGCAGCTCCTGCTCTGTGCCTGTCCTCCCCACTGCTGCTTTCATTCCTACAGTTTCTTTTTCATGTTCCTCTTCCAAAGCACACAGCTGGCCTGACTGCTGGGCCCCAATGTTCCAGCCTCCTGAGAACTGGCACTTATCTGAGCATATTCACTATTTAAAAAAAAAAAATTTTTTTTTTTTTACTATTTTTAGTTATGTGTATGTGTGTATTCAGTGTGGTTATTCTATGCATGTGAGTGCAGGTGTCCCTGGAAGCCAGAGATATGGGGTTCCCCTGGAGCTGGAGTTACAGGTACTGATCTATCTGTCATGGGTGAAGTGGCCTCAGGTCCTCTTCAAGAACAGCACTTGCCCTGAACTGCAGAGCAACCTCTCCAGCACCTGGTCCCACTGCCTCACCTCTCTTTTCCATCTACTTTTAGCCAAGCAATAACCCAGTTCCACAGGAAGACTCGTCATTGCTGCTGGGAGAGCAGGAAGAGGAAGCAAATCCCTTCCAACAACTCGGAGCCACAAGCTGGACAGCAAGAACACCGAATGTCAGTGCATTAACCCGTGGGACCCACCCAGGAAAGCAGCTCAGCAGCGTCCTGAAGGACCAACTGGCGGCACTGTGTGCACTGTGTAAGGCCAAGTCAACTCCCCCGGAAAAAAAAAAAAGTCTAGCAATACGCTACCAAGTTTGAGTGCTGAATGAAAATCACTAACACGAGATAGAACGCATAAAGAACAAGAGGCAATAGAACACAAAGCACAAAGGATCACAAAGCTACAAGGGCACAAGCGCCCAGAGTGGCGGGGACAAAGGCCAGCACTGCTACCAAAGAGCAGCCACTGGGCATGAGCCTGAGACCCCCAGGAGTCAATCATGTTCTCAGAAAAGCCAGAATACTTACAGCAGTCATAATAAAACATGTGATGTCTAAGAATCAAGCAAGGTTGCTTTAATCCATTTTCCTGTCAACAGGTAGCTAACTAAAACTCATTTCATTAAAAACAAAACTGTTGCCAGGCGATGGTGGCGCACACCTTTAATCCCAGCACTCAGGAGACAGAAGCAGGTGGATCTCGCCAGTCTGGTCTCCAGAGAGTTTTAGGACAGCCAGAGCTATTGCACAGAGAAATTCTGTGTTGACACCCCCACCCCCAAATATTTTACAAAAACCAGTCCCGTGAGAGGAGGAAGCCACGATGGAAGGACAGACACCAGGCAGCCTGAGTCTGGTCTGGGCCACAGCATTAAGTGGATGAGCCAGTGCTTCTCTGCCCAGACATGGGTTTCCTGAGGAACAGAACCCATGCCACCGTGCCTTCTTTCCATCTACAAGTAGGTAAGGCAGCCCATTTCACCTCCCTAAAACATAGACGATTCAAAAAAAATAGACGATTCAATGTGGGACAGTCTGCCAAAGACCAACGACTGGAACAAAAGACAGGCAGGAGCCAGCCTCACAGGTCAATATTGTTATTATAGAGAATTATGGTGTTAGACTGTATTAGATACAGATAATTAAAACACACAGATATAAAACCTTGCAGGCCACAAGCAAATGCCAGGTGCACCTCTCCTGACTGTCCAGGACAAGTTTTTTGGAAAGATGAGGACTTTCTATACAGAGAGATTGTCACCAAAGGATGACAGGTGAAGCTGCAGAGACTGTGGCCATCACTCTAATATTAAGAAAGTAGTAATGTGCTAAACACTGCTGGTAAAGCAAGGAGACCATCTAACTGTTTCCCTCTCCGACACAGAAACACATCGAACAAGCCTTCCTTCTCCCTATTTCAAAAATACAAAATCACATGGAAGCAAGCTGATAACCTGTACTGTTCTCATTAAGAATTAACTTACTGTAGGATAAACCTTATATCTGTAGAAATGAGCTAGAAATTAGAAATCTCCTGCATCCAATGTCCATAGCTAGGGCTAGATGTGTGGGGGTTGGGGGAGAGGTTACTAATGAGGACATGTTACTTTGAAAAGTCGATTATGAACAATGTACATGTTTATGTGAGAAATAAATCAATGTACAGCATTCAGACCTGCTATGTAGGAAATGTAAGTATACATTGTGTTTGCACACTACACAGTTTATACTAAACTATTATTTCTCACTTTTCTTGCTGTTTAATATAAATGGGAAAGTTCAATAAATCTTTCTCAGTTTCCTGTTCCAACCTTATTTTAGAAGCTAGCACTTCTCATTGCCAGGTTGAACATTGAACAGGGTCAGCTGAGGTCAGTGCATTAAAGAGATTGGCCAACCAGGAAGGAGAAAAGCGGCTGAGGGGTGGGGAAGCCCATGACCTTGGGAAACTAAAAAGGCTTCAGGAGGGAAGGAAGCAGCCGCCCAGCTTGGGGGTTGGGGGGGTGAGCAGCAGGGAGGGTGCGAACGCCACATCCCCAGAGCAGGCTGAGAAACTCTCAATTACACGCCAGTGCAGACACCACAGCCCCTCGTACCATACAGGAGAACGAAGCTTAACCCTCATACCTGTCCTAGAATGTCCTAAAAACCCACTGAGGTCAACAAATGATACAAGAAAAAAAAAAAAAAAAAACATATTTATACCGTGTTAAGAATCACCAGAGAGCCAGGTGTGGTGGCGCCCATCTTTAATCCCAGCACTTGGGAGGCAGAGGCAGGCAAATTTCTGAGTTCGAGGCTAGCCTGGTCTACAGAGTGAGTTCCAGGACAGCCAGGACTATACAGAGAAACCCTGCCTCCAAAAACATAAAACAAAAAACAAAAAGAAGAAGCACCAGAGAAAGAGAGGACAGGATAGGTAGGATCAGAGAAGACTTCTTTTTTATTTAAAAAAAAAAAAAAGATTTATTTATTATTTTATATATATGAGTACACTGTAGCTGTACAGATGGTTATGAGCCATCATGTGGTTGTTGGGAATTGAACTCAGCATCTCTGCTCGCTCCGGCCCAAAGATTTATGTTATTATATGTAAGTACACTGTACCTGTCTTCAAACACACCAGAAGAGGGCGTCAGATCTCATTACTGATGGTTGTGAGCCACCATGTGGTTGCTGGGATTTGAACTCAGGACCTCTGGAAGAGCAGTCAGTACTCTTAACTGCTGAGCCATCTCGCCAGCCCAAGATTTCTTCTTCTAATTTGGTGTCTGCCAAAAGGCTGAGAAGTACTGAAACTCCCAATCTGTGTATATTGTCATCCTCTGGCCTTGCTTGTTGAATTTGATTCTTGAAATAAAAGCCACATACACATTTAATGCTAGTACTCAGGAGGCTGGGGCCCTATGGGTTCAATGGCATCCTGGTCTACATAGAGAGTTTTAGGCCAACTTGATCTACATAGTGAGTTCCAGGACAGACATAGCTACATAGTGAGACCTCCTCTGTAGAAAAATAAGAAGAGGAGGGAGAGGGGAGAAGGAAGAGGAGGAAGAGGAGAAGAAGGAAAGAGGAGGCAGCGGCAGCAACAGCAAAACAAAATAAAAACTCAGGCTCCAACACTAACCGCCCAGCCTATGAGAACAGAAGTAGACCACACTCTGGAATATTTGGGGCACACATCAGAGGCCATGGTTTTTCCCTTAGGGAACCTTACTGCAGCTATTTGGTTACGCCACAAATGCCTGCTATACAGCCCACACCACAGACAGGCTGGCAGTGGAAGCTGCACTCCTGACCTAGTTCTCACATGAACTGCAGCATCGCCCGGAGTAACCAGGTGGCCTCACTTTTCTCCCCCGCAAGGAAGGGAGCAGATCGACAGCATGCACTGCAAGCCTTCGGCACTGCCACACAGAATCTTACATGGTGTCATTGAAGTAGAAACTGAAGGGTCTTTGGGAAGTCGGTTGGATGGTGTTTTGCTGGGGCAAAGAGGTAAAGGAAAGTGGACACAGGTGTGAAAGGCTAAGGCAACTTTGCTGAAGCCGACACAGGAGAGCCTCACATCAGTCAGCTCAGAAAACCTTAAACTATAACTAAATTAATGGCCAAATGACTGCAGATCTTAATGTACACCTAGCACTCCATATATGTAATTGTTCTCATCCAATGGTAGGTAAAATACATACCACATCATGGAAGAACATCAAGCAACAAGTGACATTTGCCTCTTTTTATAGTTCATTAATGAAATGATAAATTAAAATAGGCATGTAATATTAATCTGTTATTGAGAAAATAGTGTGTGTGTGTATATATATATATATATATATATATATATATATATACACACACACACATTATATATACACACACACACACACATATGTGCACATAAATAAATATAACTTGCTCAGTCCATAGTATTACTTGTATATACAGTTCTACGGCTGATAAGTTGGTATTAGATATCCAATTAGGATGCTCATCCCTAAAAAAGATTTCTCCCCCTCTTGGTAGGTATTCATTAGTTTTCTGTCCCTTTTTGTCAAGGGGCGGGGCCCTATAAGATGCCTCTTTCCATGTTAACACGTCTGTTGACTGGTGGTGTACCTGCTGTAGTCTTGTTTAGGCAGCCACGGTTAGGGTATCATGAGAGAAGCTCCCCCGCCATTTTCTGGAAGATGTTTTTGTGGCCTGTGTAAAGATTATCCTTGTATTGTTCAATGCTGATTCCTCTGCTCCTGTGTCTTGTTGCAATCAGAACATGGCACTGTAATGCTTATTCTAAGTATCGTCTGCCTGAATGCTGTGTAAACACAGCTCCACATTTATTCTGACTTGTCAATAAAAAATGATCAGCAATGGCTAACCCAAAGAGAGAATAGGGCTGAACTTCTTATCCATGGAATTGTGGGGGGGGGGGGCCTGAAAAAAAGGGTCCAAGAGCTATCATGGGAACGGAGCCAGATCCATTCTAAAATGCAAGTATCTCGGGGACTTTGGCTGGGAGGTAGTCAGATAGTATAGAGGAATAGAATAAATTAGTAACTGCACAGTTCTCTGTTGTAAAGCTTATCAAATAAATCTTACAGTCATTGTCTCTTATTTGGGAGGTAGTAAAGCTAGAGAAAAATTATTACATTTAAAACTGATTTAACAAGCACATTTCCTGGTCCTCTGGCTCTTACAATCTTTCCATACCCTTTTTAGTGATTGTCCTTGAGCCTTTGTTGCAAGAATTGTATTGCAGATGGGGCTAGATACCCCTTGATCACTTTTCTATTCACTTTAACCAGTTGCAGGCTTTTTGTATTGTCTCTAACTACTGCAAGGATAAGTTTATATTTATCTGTGGTATAAGGATAAGTACTCAGAAGGCAGGGAGTAACTATGCTGGTACGGCTCTCCACTGGGGTCCATGACTTCGTGAACAACAGGTCCTGGGTTACATTTAGTTACCTCCTATTAAGGTTGGTCCTGAGCTGTGGTTGCCTCCGAAATGTCAGTGCCACTATTACACCCTGCCATGCTGGACTCTGCTGTGGACCACGGGCATTACAGTTCACAAGGACTACTGGCTGCTTCCCACCTTGGAAGCTCGACTAGCACCTGTCAGCACTATGGAAGCTGGTCCTCAGGGAGGAGGAGGAGGCTTCCAGGTCACATCCAGATCAGATCCTCCAAGTCTATGTCTGAAGCCAGTAAAGCACACACGTTTATTTAGCCTCAAACTCAGTAAGGTATATGCTTATGTGAAATTTTCATTTTCAAGTCAGTATAGTTGTTAAGTTTTAGAATATGAGATCTTAAATCTGCATCACCAAGTATATTAAACATGTATTTCATGCTCGTTATGCCTATAAGCATAATATTCATCTATTGTAGAAAAACTACCATTTAGTAAGAAAATACAAGGGGTACAGAGCTGGTTCCACAGCGAAGAGGCCCCAGATTCAGTTCCCAGCACCCATGTCAGATGTCTCAATACCTAGAACTCCAGTCCCAGGGCATCTGACACCCTCTTCTGTTCTCCATGAGCACCAAACATACCCACATGAAAGCAGGCAGGCAGGCAGATACAATTTGTAAATATTTCAAAAAGAAAAAAAGCTACACCTAGAACTTTATATACATCACCTTAAATTTTTGGAATTTAATCCTCAAAACAAACTCTTTAGAGATCCCAATTTTATATATAACAGAACTAGTATTCTCAGTTAAGCCCTAAGACATTTTTATTAATCATATTCTTTCTTCACTCTGTAATAAAAAATTCTTTAGATACAACTAATCCAAACATTTTAGCTTGAAATACCATTTTTCACACTTCAAAATGTTCATCTGCTCTAAGAAAAGAGATCAGTGACTATCCAACTATCCAGCCAGAGAACAAGCAAAGTTACGCCGAAATGCCATGAGAACTCTTCTAAAGCAATGTGTAATACTAATTTCACTTGAAATTAAGATAAATTCACAGAAAGGAAGGAAGGGAGGAAGGAAGGAGAGAGAGAGAGGGAGAGAGAGAGGAAAGAAAGGAGGGAGAAAGGAAAAGGGAATGGGGGGGAAGTGTCTTAGGTCTTAGTCAGGGTTTCAATTCCTGCACAAACATCATGACCAAGAAGCAGTTGGAGGAGCCAGGCGTGGTGGCGCACGCCTTTAATCCCAGCACTTGGGAGGCAGAGGCAGGTGGATTTCTGAGGCTAGCCTGGTCTACAGAGTGAGTTCCAGGACAGCCAGGGATATACAGAGAAACCCTGTCTCGAAAAAAAACCAAAAACAAATAAACAAACAAACAAACAAACAAAAGAAGCAGTTTAGGAGGAAAGGGTTTATTCAGCTTACACTTCCATATTGCTGTTCATCACTGAAGAAGTCAGGACTGGAACTCAAGCAGGTCAGGAAGCAGGAGCTGATGCAGAGGCCATGGAGGGATGGTCTTTACTGGCTTGCTTCCCCTGGCTTGCTCAGCCTGCTCTCTTATAGAACCAAGACTACCAGCCCAGAGATGGCACCACCTACAAGGGGCCTTCCCCCCTTGGTCACTAATTGAGAAAATGATTTACAGCTGGATCTCATGGAGGCATTTCCCCAACTGAAGCTCCTTTCTCTGTGATAACTCCAGCCTGTGTCAAGTTGACACAAAACTAGCCAGTACAGGAGGTGGGGGGGAAGGAAAGAGGAAGGAGGGGACACACCAGAAAGCACATGTTTCTAAGCACCAGTCTCCACAGGCAGAGGGTTGCAGGGGGGCAGGGGGGAGGGACAGTTACAAGAGAAATACAGAACAGGACAAGGAGCACAGAGCCGTCTGACACCTGCTGACCATGCAGGGTAATCTGTGCTTTCACTACCAATGCTATAGACTATAGACACGGATCACAGTCTATCAGGCAAAGTCATGTTGCTTAAAGGACATGAACAAATGAATGGAGGGAACCCTCCTTCTTAAAATGAACTGCCAACTGCACACAGAAAACCCTAAATCTAATGAATAAAAGTGATGCAAAACAGTATATTTACGGTTATCTCAAAAGTATCTCCCCAGAAATTAATTACAAAGTAAATTAATTACAAAGTAAAACACAGCAGTAACTTCACACTGGAAAAACCTGATGAACCAGTATTCGTACTTGGAAAAAAAAAAGAATAACATGAATCTAATCATGAAGGAGCATCAACCAATCCCACCTGAGGAACAACTTGCAGAATGACCCACTCATCATCTCAAGGTCAAATGAAATCAAAACCGCTGGCAGGGGTATAAAAGAAACTATAGATGGTCCAGAGAGATGGAGTATTTGCAAAGCAGATTTAACAAATGCAAATAGCCAGTAGACAACATCTGGGCAACTCTCATACTTGCAATTTTCCTAAAACTTGTGATCAGATTAACACAGTCTTCACAATGGAGTAGCCTCCATTCACAAACCTGGGAAAACTGTCCATCCAACATGAAAGTGACTCGGATTCACAAGAGCCTGAATTGCTTCTCAGCACATGGCCTGGGCAGTTCCCACCTGTCAGGTCTTGTGGGGTGGCATAGCACTAATTCACTCTGCCTTTCTCAGGGACTGAAGTTGAAGGGCAGCTCCCATACTCTAAAAGCCAATGCTCTAGCCCCAGTGTCCAGTTTTATTGTGGGCAGCCAGTGGGCACATCCTACCCACACATGCTGTGCTGAGTTCCTTTATTGATCTGCCCTGTTTGTTTGTCTTAAATGTCACGCTGGAGTGCTTATTCAGGGTTGTAGCTGGCTGTTGACTCAATAACCAATTACTGTCTGTTTCTTCTATTCATGGATGCCCTGTGGAAGGGACTGGCAAAGGGGCAAGCCTATGACTGACTATCTGGAAGCAAAGCAATTCGCTTACAGGGAAGACGCCTGCGGTCTCCATCTGGACGCAGTGGTAGTTCTCCCAACTCTGTCCCACAGTGAGTCACTGAGCATTCTTCCCAGAATACTCCGAGCCTTTGCACCTACTTCCACTTTACAGTAAATCAAAGGGCAAAGGAGCACATTTAAAGACCACAGGAAACATTCAAACATACCCAGCAAGCCCTCGCTGGTGTGACAACAGCATGCCTGCTCAACAGCCATGGAGGAAAGAGGAGGCTGCACTAGGTTAATAGAGACACAGCGATGAAATCAACAGCGTGAGTCACTGCTGGACCATGACTCCAAAGAACAAAAGACCTCACAAGGTGTGCTGGTAACAACCTGAGCTGCTGAAACATGGTCTCCATATTAGATGGTATTAGTAAGGAAATCCCATTACTCTCTTTGGGTAAGAAGTGGAGATATGGGCTGTGGAGATAGCTCAGTCAGTTTAGTGGTTACCAAACAATCTATCTGAAGCTGAGTTCAATTTGCAGAAACCACATGTGAAAAGAAAAGTCAAGTCTGGCACGGTGGTACACACCTTTAACCCAGCACTGGGAGGACAGGGGACATGGCAGGCAGATCTCTGTGTGTCTGAGGTCAGCCTGGTCTACATAGCAAACTTCAGGACAGCCAGGACTACAGAAATTCTGCCTCAAAAATGAAAAGGAAACTAAATAGAAGAAAAACACAGTGTGGTGGAATGTGCTATAATGCCAGCATTGGGAGGTAGACATAGACAGCCCACTACTTGTTGAGCTCCAGTCAGTGAAAGGCCCTGCCCCTAGATCCCTCCCAAAAAAGGAAGTGGATAGTGCCTGACTGAATTATAGCTGAGGATGTCCTCTGCATGTTTATGTGCACATGCACACACGCACATGCACACACGCACGTACTCAAGCACTCATATGAGTTATATCATCATGAAGCAGGATGGGTGTACTCAGACATTTGGGGCCCTGGATTGTCTGGAGATGCCCGCAGTCTAGACAAGCTGGTGGCCCCTCTACTTGATGACCTCTAGCTGCAGTAGCTAATGGTGGAGCTGGCTCTGGATGCCCCAGTCATCTTGTGCACCAGAAGATAGCTCCCGCTTGCATCCCCACTGTTGCTCACTTGCCCTGCAGCCACTCAAAAAGCCACGTAGCCCCGAAGGCCTGCACCTTAACCTTTGTGGCCCCGCTTCTGCTTCAGGAGCACCTCTCTTGCTTTCTAACAATATGCTCTATCCACACGGGCTTCATACCTCATTCTCTGCAAACCGATGAGGATCACGACGATTGCAGTTAACACACATCTTGCACTTCCCTCCGAATGGCCAATCCCCCCAAGCAACTGTCAAAGCTCAGATACTTCCCAGGAAGTTTCCCCCTTGGTGGACAGCACACAACTCTGAGATGCACCGTCTTGCTTCTAACAGAGGTTAGAACTCTTTCCATCAAACTAAAGCTACAAATCAGGATGAAGCAATACCTGACCAAGGAACTGAATGTAAACACTTTCTGCAGAGAAAACTAAACTCCAAGAAGGGACTCTGTGGGAATGAATTAGTTCATTGATGGCCTCCTACATGGCCATTTTCTTCCAAAGTTTGTTGTTCCATATGGGTAACTTTTCAGAAGGAAAATTAATAAGCTCAACCCACTAGCTCCCACAGAACTTACTCTAAATTACTTAGAATCTACTCATCACTGTGAAACACGAGCTCAGATTTAGTTCCACAGCAAGACTTATTTGTCACAAAAGACTAGCTGCCCCAAAGTCCTTTCTAACAGTATTTTTATAACACTAAATTTTTACTATAATAGAGAAGCAATAAAAAATGTGTTACAGCCGTGCAATGGTGGTACACACCTTTAATCCCAGTACTTGGGAGGCAGAGGCAGGCTGATTTCTGAGTTTGAGGCCAGCATGGTCTACAAGGTGAGTTCCAGGACAGCCAGGGCTACACAGAGAGAAACCCTGTCTCGGAAAAGAAAAGGAAAAAAAAACAAAAAACAAAAAAACCTACAAAACTACAGAATGAGGGAAAAAAAGTTAACAGCAAAAAGTACTTGATTTTAAGAGTATGGGGGTGCTAGAGAGATAGTTCAGTGGTTAAGAGCACTACTGACCCCTCAGAGGAATCCAGTGTGGGTCACGTACCCATGTGGCAGCTTACAATGGTCTCTCTCTACTATAACACCCTCTTCTAGCGTCCTCCAGCACTGCATACACGTGGTACACTAACATACAGACAAAACACTCAGACACAGAAAATAAAACACATCTATAACAGTAACTGAAAACGAGCAGAAAGCTGAGTGTGGTGGTACACACCAGCATTCCCAACACTTGGGAGGCTAAGGCAGGAAAGCTCTGAGTTTGAGGCCACTCTACCTGCAGAGCAAGACTGTTCCCAAACCAAACTATCAGAAAGAGAACTAGCTTTCTACTTGAGAAAACACTCACTGTGCCTAAGAAAGAAGTAACTATTGTGGCTCGGGATTTGCCTCTGCTGGGGAGGCATGGAGGCAACCTGAGGCAGCTAGCTGCGCGGCATCCACTCAAGAAGCATCGATAGATGCCGATGCTCACGTCAGGTCTGGAAGGGTCCCCCACCCACACTCCGGCTAGGTGACCCACCTTAGATAAACCTCTCAGGAAATCCTCTCAGACATGCCCAGAGGTTTGTCTCATAAATTCTGTCAAGCTGACACCCAAGATCAACCTCCACACTCACAATACACAACGGTGCAGGGAGGACAGAGACACAGGTAGCAGAAAGCCAACATGAAAACTAGATACTGCCTACTAACACTAGACATGAACTGGTCACACCATTAAACTAAAGGTGGAGGTTATCAGACTAAATCAAATAGAAATCCCAGGCTGGGGAGATGACTCACTGGTTAGGGGGACTTGCTGTGTAAGCATGAGTTCCCGAGTACAGACCTCTAGCACCCACATAAAAGCAGCTCAAGGCCATAAGCAAACATGGAACCCCTACCCTGGGGAAGGCTGACAGGGTTTGGCTGGGCAGCCAGCCAGCCCAGCAGAAAATCAGTGAGTTCCAAGTTCATCAAGAGACTCAATGTCAGCAGAGTGAGGTGGATTGACAGAAGAGGCCTCCACCCAGCACACAGTGTCCGTATGCACGCACGCACTCACACACACACACACACACACACACACACACACACACACACACACACACGAGAAAACAGATCCCGCAGCAGGCACAACTGAAGGCTTGTCGTCTAGATACTGGGGAGGCTGAGGCAGGACTGAGACTCAGAGTTCCAGACCAGCCTCAGCTACACAGACAAAGGAGAAGAAAAGAAGAAAGCAGTTTTCAAAAACTTCCCACACCCAATCTCCAACAATGCACTGAAACCCATCGGCAGGCCAGAAGAGTCATGCACCACTGGCCCACCAGTTATCCCAAGAATGCAAGGGCAGTCTGCCTGCCTAAAACTAGTTCCTATAATAGAGCATGCTAACTGAATTTAAGTAAAATCGTGTGCTCATTTCAGTAAACACAAGTGACACCTTTTCACAACCAAGAAAAACACACAAACCCACCAGAACAGAATCCAGAAGACATTCTCAACTTGGTAATACGAAGACCTGTCAGCCAAAGTGGTTGCCACATGCACAGACATGACTGTGATCCCCAGAACCCGAGTGAAAAGGCTAAGAGTGGTAACATGTCTGCAATCGCAGCACCAGAGAGGCAAAATTAGCAGATTCCTGGCCCATCCACCTTGATTTCTGAGGCAAGGTTTCTCACTGGCTTGGGGCTTGCCAGTCATGCTAGGCTGGCTCTTGATAGACACTTGAGATCTGTGGCCTAGACTCACACACACACAAACACATACACAAACACAAGATACACCCATTAAAAACTCAACAGCAGGGCTGGAGAGATGGCTTAGCAGCTAAAGAGCACTGACTACTCTTCCAGAGGCCCTGAGTTCAATTCCCAGCAACCACACGGTGGCTCACAACCATCTGTAATGGGATCTGATCCCCTCTTCTGGTGTGTCTGAAGACAGCTACAGGGTACTCACATAAAATAAATAAATAAATCCTTAAAAATCAAAAAAAAAAACTTCACTGTGAAAGGAAGAATTGGTCTGTCTCTATCCACACAACCGTGTCTCACACCACAAGTCTTAAGCTGATACAAGAATTGCTGGAGCCAGGTGGTGGTGGTGGTGGCGGATGCCTTTAATCCCAGCACTTGGGAGGCAGAGGCAGGCGGATTTCTGAGTTTGAGGCCAGCCTGGTCTACAAAGTGAGTTCCAGGACAGCCAGGGCTACACAAAGAAATCCTGTCTCGAAAAGCAAAAAAAAAAAAAAAAAAGAATTGCTAGAACAAACGGGCTCTGAGGAGCTGGGCATAAGACATAAATAAGACTGCTTATTCCTACATCTTTTGCACTCAACAATCTTTAATACACAATTTCATCAAAACCACCCAAATACACCAGAATCATGGAGGAAAAGAGTGATTTATACTCTCCAAACTCTTTTAAAATTACTGAAAAAAATTAAAGGATATTGAGGGGAACAGAAAAAAAAAAAAACCCACCCACACACTCTATCAGAAATGTGATAGCAACACTCCCCAATCAATGCAAGTCCTTATCAGAATTCCAACCAATTGTTTAGACATTGATAAGCTGATTCTAAAACCCATGCATAATTAACATGAGTCCCAGAAGAGTCAACTATGATCATGAAAAGAACAAAGTCTGAGAACCCCGACTTCCTGATTTCAAAACTCACTTCAAAGCACCCATAATCAAAGCAGTAACACTAGAGGAAAGTCACATGGGCAGGTCAAGGAAACAGAGCTGAGATTTCAGCTGGAGTGGAGGTGCAGGCCTGTCACCCCAGCATCTGTGAGGTCACGCTCTACTTAAGTTTGAAGACAGCCTTGACACCGTTTCAAAAACACAGAACAAAACAGAAGCCAAGATCCCAGCTATAAACCCGAATATTCCTCCATTTCTTTCTGAGAGGGTGCTAAAACCATCCAATGGAAAATAGGCTGTACATGTGTGTGTGCGCGCGCGTGTGCGTGTGTGTGGTGACCACCAGGCTTGACGGTGAAGGTCTTTCCTGCTGAGCCTCCTCACAGGCCCTGACCCAGCAACTCTACGTGAGTGGTCCCAGCACTCAGGAGGCAGAGGCAGGCGGATTTCTGAGTTCGAGGCCAGCCTGGTCTACAGGGCTATACAGAGAAACACTGTCTCGAAAAACAAAACAAACAAAAAAAAAAAAAAAGAAAGAAAGAAAAAAAGGAAGAAAAGATGCCCAACATGACAGAGAAAGCAGGACCACCCAAAACTTGCTGTCCTGACTTCACAGCAGCATTTATCCACCAAAAGGCACAAACAACTCAAAGCCATCAATGAGCAAACAGATAGAACATGTGATGTAAGTACAGTAGAAAACACATCCATTAAAGGTGACAAAGTACTGGTACATCTTATAACAGAGGGATCCTGAAAATGACACCAAGTACAGAGAGTCAGTCACAACAGGCACAGAAAGAAATATGCAAATGGTAGTTGTCCGGGTCTGGAAGGGAGGAGAATGGGAAAGAAGGTGCAGAAGGATAGCAGCTGAAGGGGAGGGATACCTTCTGAGATGGAGAAATGTCCGACAACTGATATGAATATGCTAAACCACTGAACTGTATCTGAATGTTTTAAGAGCTGGGCCTGGTGATACAGGCTTGTAATCCTGGCTAGTATAGTTTGAGGCAGGAGAGTGGTAAATTCAAGGCCAGCTTTGCCAACTCAGACCTTTCTCAAAATAAAACAGTAGGAAGAAGGCTGGATCTGGGGGTACATGTACCTAATGAACAAGAAGCACTCTTGGCCTTACCCAGCTCAGACACACACATTTGTTGGCTTTTCTCTCACCCCCTCAGTATGTTTTTTCCCCTTGTCCTCTCATATTCTGCTGAATTTCTTCTAGACTTACAAGGAAAATGAGAAAAATTAAGTTACTAACTGTCCCTATTTTTGCCTCATCCTAGCCAGTAGCTTTACTGAGACCAAATCTAATCCCAACAGTCCCACTGATAAAATTAGGGAGACATGAGGAGCCCCTTACTCCTGCTGGCTGAAAATATCTCAACCTTTAGAAGCATGCTTGCAGTCAAAGGCCTGCCTGCCGTCCGTCCGTCCGTCCGTCCGTCCGTCCGGAAGCACTCCCTGGACCGTCCTGCCCCTCTCTGTCTCACCTGCACTCTTGGACTGTAACCTTCAAGATGACCCTCCAGTCACCTTACGGTGCCACTCACTGGGCAAAGGTCCTTACCAGACAGTGCCGCTGCATGCCTTTAACCTGGCACTAGGGAGGTGTTCGAGGCCAGCCTGGGCTACTCAGTGAACGTCAGGACAGCCAGGACTACACAGAGAAACCCTGACTCAAAGAGACAAACAAAACAGTTCAAAACATTGATTTAGATTTTCTTTTACTTTATTTTACAAATATGAGTGTTTTGTGGCATGTATGTGTGTGTACCATGTATGAACCTAGTGCCCTTGGAGGAAAAAAATAAAGCACTGGATGCCATAGAACTGGAGTTCCGGGACGTTATGAGAGGCCATGGAGGTGCTGGTAACTGAATCCAGGCCTCTGAAAGAGCAGCCAGTGCTCAACGAGAACCATCTCTCCAGTCCCTATGAAAACATTTTTAATATTTTAAATCCTTTGTGCAATGCAACTTCAAAAGCCACAAACTATATATAGTTGTGGCTAAGACATTTAAATATGACTCTCTTCCCTTAACATGTATTCAGTCTGTATCATAACATTTTCTTAATACATTCTGGCTCTCTATTCACAGTGATATGTTCGAAAATTCTTTTAATCAGTGTAAATCAATAATCCCAGCTTCAGAACCAGAGAGATGTCTCAGTGCTTCATCACCCAATAGGAACTCCAGGGAACTAAATTCTCTCTTCTGGAGTCTGTGGGCACCTGCACACATTAAAACAGACACACATGTATAAAAATAAAATCTTTAATTTAGAAAATAACAGTAGTGGTGGCACAAGCCTTTAATCCCAGCACTTGGTAAGCAGAGGCAAGTGAGTTAGAGGCTAGCCTGGTCTACAGAGGGAGGGAGTTCCAGGACAGTCAGGGAAGGCTACACAGAGACTGTGCTGGGAATCCCAGCTTCACCTGAGCAGAGGAACTGGACAGAATGGGGGAGAATGGTCTGAAGAGGCACAGGGCTGTGTCTCCAGCTGCCACTGCCCGTCATATGATTTCAAAGCGAAAACTGCAGCCAGACCATGTTGTATACGTAGGATCCACTCTGTCCACTTCCGTGACCTCTCAAGATACAGATTTTGCATTTACTTACAGATTCTAGAAGCTGACTCCCTCAGTAGAGACTGTTCTGCTGAGAAGAAGCATGGTATCAGGCCTCAAGGAACCGCTCTCACTTGCTATACTTGTAAAAGAGCTCAAACACTTGGCCCGTCCTACATGAGCCTGGGCTAAAGTCCTCAGAACACACTATGGTAGCAGAAAAGAAAAGCCTACCCCCAACCCGTGTCACACTCTAATCCCCAGAGTATGTAAATACCATGCGTTACAGGGCAAGGGGAAATTAAGGTTGCATAAGGGCTTAAAGTTGCTAAAATCAAATGGCCTTGGTTTGGAGATTATCCTGGATTATCCAAATGGGCCTCCCCCCACCCCCCAAGTGTCAATGACTGACAGGAAATTAGTATCTGAGGGATGTAAGAGTGACCACACACTGCGACCTAAAGACACAGAAGCTAAGGTCAGGGAACATGGGAAGCCTCTAAGGTAGAAAAGGCAAAACAAAAACAAAACAAAACAAACAAACAAAAAAACCTTGAGCTCCCCAGACCCTCCAAAAGAATAATCTCTTTAACATCCACTTCAAAGTTCTGGCGTCCAAGAGTGCACAGTAAGAAACGGGTTGCTGTGAACATACAGATGTGGCTAGAACTGTGCTGTTTATAGGAGCCACTGGAAATTAATGTATACACAAATGGTTTGGTTTGTTGCAAATATTACATATAGAAACAAATGCACTCTAATATGAAAACTAAAGTACTTGGCTCATCTTTCTAAATTACATATTTAAGAATCTGAAGTAGATTTTTTAAACAAATAGGTTTAATAAATATGTGACCTCAAAATGTTTGTTTTAAAAAATAGAAATGTGGGGGCTGGTGAGATGGCTCAGCGGGTAAGAGCACCCGACTGCTCTTCCGAAGGTGATAAGTTCAAATCCCAGCAACCACATGGTGGCTCACAACCATCTGTAACGAGATCTGGCTCCCTCTTCTGGAATGTCTGAGGACAGCTACAGTGTACTTACATATAATAAAATAAAATAAATCTTTAAAAAAAAAAAAA